>WNWU01000394.1:0-17567 GCA_012654045.1 Ptyas mucosa | reverse complement strand
TTCCCTTCCCTTCCCTTCCCTTCCCTTCCCTTCCCTTCCCTTCCCTTTCCTTTCCTTTCCTTTCCTTTCCTTTCCTTGTTAAAGCCTGTAAATGAATGAGCAATCTAATCTAAAGAGAAAGAAACTGTCATCAGTGGTCAACAATCTAAATGAAAATGTTTTGTTAGGTTTCAAGCTGAGACAGAAAGAAAGGTGGAAATGCCTTTTCAAGTTCAACCAAAACTACAGGGAAGAAAGTTAAAAAGTTGGACCTTCCCAGGGTCCAAAAAACGTGTCCAAGGAAAAAATGCCAAAACTTACTTGAGTGTAACAAGAAATCCCTCAGGGAATTCAGAGAAGGCAGAAAGACTCAGAAGGGACTGGCCAATTTCAAAATCCCTTGGAGTGATAAGATTGCTCCGGGGGAGAAATTTTCCCACTGATGGATGTAATATTCTTTTTTCTAACTAGGTGAGTACAACTTATGACCACAATTGAGCCCAAAATTTGCTTTGCTGAGAAATGTTGCCCCCATTTTACGACTTTTCTTGCCACCATTGTTAAGTGAATCCCTGCAATTGTTAGGAACATGGTCCTTAAGTGAATCTGGCTTCCCCATTGACTTGGCTTGTCGGAAGGTCACAAAAGGAGATCACATGACCTTAGGAGATGGCGACCGTCATAAATATGAGCCAGTTACCAGGCATCTGAATTCTGATCATCTGACCAGGGGATGCTGCAACGGTCATAAGTGTGAAAAATGGTCATAAGTCACTTTTTTCAGTGTCATTGTAACTTCAAACAGTCACTAAGAAAACTGCTGTAAATCGAGGACTACGTGTAGTAACAGGGAAGAGTCTGTCTGTCTGACTGCCTTTTGATTTTTGGCTGCTTTATTTTTAAATACATTTATCTACTCCCTTATCTCTTTAGATTTGCTCAAAATAATGTACAATAATATTACAATAAGATAGCAATGTAATAATGTTATAAGGTATAATAACAATGTTACAAAATAATGTAATGATGTAAGGCAATAATATAGTAATGTAATAACAATGTGATATAATAGAATAATGTTACATAATAATGCAATGTAATGCAATAATGACATATTATATAATAATGTAACATAATAATGTAATGCAATTGTGAGAAAATTATCCTCTCATATACAAAGGTGGAGACCATGAACAAGTAAAAAGCAGGTTTATTGTAGAGATATATGTATCATAAGCTTTTGCAAAAGGGTTCTCCCAAAAGAGAGAGAGAACCCTATACAGGTCTGAATATGTGGCTTAAATACATTTTCAACCAAGCAGCAGAACAAGTCAATGCCCCGACTTACCATTGGCCCTCTGGAGTTACATAAGCTTTTTGGCCGTTCTGCAACATATTCCCGAATCAGAAATATCCCATGGAAATCTCCCATGACACACGTCTGCATAACAATACAATTAATCCAAACATGTCAGCTTCTTTCCTTCTACTGTGACATTTGACTTAGGTCAGACTGACCTAACTTGGAATGTACTAAGCAAGTTTATAGCTCTATTTGTCCCAGAATCAATGTCATACATAATTCCTTATCTTAATGTCTTACACAGATGGTTAGTTTAGGTTATGAAAAGTTCAAATATGGAGTCACTAAGGCTCTTTTCTTTACAGGAATAATTCTACTTCTCTCACAATAATATAATACTAATGCAATAAAGTTCCACCAATATCCTCCTTCTCCAAAAAAACCACCAATACAATAAACTATGTTGGACTCAATGACATTTTTCCCTTTTTTCTTTTTCAATACTCTGTCCTCCCTTCTTTTTTCCTGAACTCACCTAATCTTCTCCTCTTTCTAGAGGTTGAAAAGAGGGTCTCCCCTCAACAACCACCCTATGAGGCTCTTCTGAAGTGAGAACAAACCACCATCTGGTGATCGAAGTCCAACTTCCTTGCTGGTTCACAACTTCATATTGGAATTCTTAATTAATTATAACTCTAGAAAGAAAATGTGATTTGGCAACACTGTAAATTTCAAACAGAGAAATGAATCTAAAGCTTATTTCTTTCTTTCAGAAAGAGACCTTTTCCCAAAAATATGTTTTCCAGAGGTAACTAGAGTTCCTTTGTTTTTTCTTGAAGACATTTTCCTTGAAGACGTTCTCCAGAATTGAAGAAGCTTCTTGGCTGAGAAGCAAAATGCCTTCAAGGAAAAAACAAAGAAGTCCAGTTGCCTCTTGAAAAAGCACCTTTGGGGAACAACCATGACCTGGATGACTGAGAATCTCCATAGACAAGGAGACTTTTTGCTCTTCAGTTTTGTCCCTGTGAACAGATGCTCTCTTCTGTTGGAGGTAAAGAATAGTTTTATTTCCATGAGTTCTTCTGAATTACTGATCCCAAGATATTTACCTGATTCTGCTAGGTCCAGAAGTTTCAAAAAGACCATGAACTACATGGGGATCCAACTTAATGTCTATCAAGATTCTTGATCATCCAGGTCATGGGTATAAGAGGCAACTGGACTTTCTGGTTTTTCTTTGAAGATGTTTCGCTTCTCACCCAAAAAGTTTCTTCAGCTCTGGACTTCCTTTGTTTTTCCTTGAAGATGTTTTCCTTGAAGACGTTCTTCAGAATTGAAGAAACTTCTTGGATGAAACATCTTGAAAAAGCACCTTTGGGGGATCCAACTTCTTTTCCCCACTGGTCTGGAATAGAATAAAAGGCACATTTAAGAGCATGAACATGAATTGATAAGGGCACCCTTCAGCAATCTTGGAAATGGTTAAAGATGAAACACACCATCTTAGAAATCTCCAAGAATCTGTTCAGATTCCTCAAACATTGCTCACTTTCACTATACAAACCTACACAAATTACAATGTAAATCATTAATACCCAATTTCAGAAAACCACAGAGCAGGCAGTGTAGATGAAAATACACAGCTACTAGTTATATATTAATTTGACAGTGCTTTAGGTGGACCCAGAAGCTGAGCTTTGCCTGAAATATCCAGGGTGCCTTTATCAGCTCCTGAGATTAATCCTTATGAAAGAAATCCTGAATCTTCTAATGGTGCCTGACACGTTTCTGATCAAAGCAATTTATTTATTCTGGGGATCAAGAAAGTTTCCTGATCTTACTCTGAGTAAAAACAGAGCCTTAGGAGCAAATGGAGGCCGATCTAGCTGCATCTTCCTGTCACTTTGCATTCCCCTGGAATAGTCCAGAGCTTAAATAAATCCCCTTTTAAAAAAAACTTGGGAGAAGCAGTTCAGAATTTTGCTAGGCAGGCAAAAGAAAGAAGCAGAGAAATAGATAATGAGTAGAATTTAACCAATTTGCCACAGTGCTCTTCAGTTGTGCAAAGTCTTCCACAGAACTACACAATTTCCCACCCCCAAATTGCCTAGATACTGGGTTTACCCCAACTGTTCACACAAGGACCTTGGTCTTCTGAATGAGAGTAAGTCAGGAGTAAACAGAATTAGGAACTAGCCAATCCAGAAGGGAAACCAAGCTTACTGCTCCAACACTGAGTTTTGTCCCAATCTTAACTTCAGTCAAGATACAGAATACAGAATAATAGACTTGGAAGGGACCTTGGAGGTTTTCTAGTCCAACCTCCTACTCAAGCAATATACCTTATCCCATTCTGGACAAATGGTTGTCTAATCTCTTCTTCAAAACCTCCAGTGATGTAGCACCCACAAACTCTGGAGGCAAGTCGTTCCGCTGATTAATTGTTCTCACTGTCAGGAAATTTCTCCTTAGTTCTAGGTTGGATCTCTCCTTGATTAGGAGCTTCTTGTCATGCCTTCGGGTGCTTTATATTACATTAAATAAATAAAATACAAATTAAACAGGCATCTTTTATACAGGACTGGATCAGAAACAACAAATTAAATGCCACTACAGAATATATAGCTATCTATCACGCCCTGTGCAAACCTGGGTAACTTTCTCAAGTTTTTTTTTCTAAAAAGAACCCAAAAGGTACATATAGTTTAAAGAAAATGTATTTCTGTTTTCTACACTTCCTAAGATGAGTGCTATAGATTTCATGTAGCAACAATTCTGGAAAGAATTGGATAGTTTTACCTTGGGTGTATACCTCTACATGCATAGATGTAGGCTTGACCATAAAATCAGTGTGTTGAAAAACACTAACTTGGATTATCCTTCGTTTCATTGCATATTTGAAAACCTTTTTTGCTTTCACTGAAACTGTTTTTTCTGGATGTTCTATTGGAAATACCAACTTTCATCATTTATTTATTAATTCAGAAGATACAAAGGTTGCTATGAAGTTCATCTGTAATGATGATGGAAGATAGGTGTCTTGGTTGAAGTGAATTACTTCTGAATTAACTTGCAGTATTTCAGCCCATTTTTTCCTACAGAGAATTAAAGTCTGTCCCATGGTCTCTCTTTGTCTCTTCATACCAACTTTGTATCTTCTTGATTTTTTTCTAAAAGGTCCTTTAGAATTTTTATCCATCATTTGCAGAAGAAGCAACCTCATATTTAATTGAAACCTTTAATCTTCAGGAGCTCTCAAGTCAGAGGGGAGAGGGTTTGCCAACACTAAACTATTTCTTTATTTCATGGCACAAAATAAACTCATTAGCAATTTTAATTCATTTAAAAAATGATGAGGAAGTAAGTTAAGGAAGTATTCCATCACACGCAAGAAAGAACAGAAATTAAACTCCTGAAATGGCTGCCTCCCACATCCACTTTCAATGTGTGACCTGAATCAAAAATGAAGAAGTGTGACTTTTTAATAGCTTTTTTTTTCAATTTTTGCCTCTCTGATCATCATTTCTGTGTTTGTAGATTTTTCTTGCAGTTTGAACCACACAGGCCAGCCCACTCTACCTATTTCTCTTTTGAGTTATCGAGCCAGTTCTCACCATATGCTGGGTCTTTTTTTTTTATTGAAAAAGTTTTACAAATACAAATTTCCCCCCCTTCCCCCCCTTCCAAAACATTATAAAAATCACATTTATAACAATATAATTCCCTACAAAACCCCCCTAACCCTCCCCCACCACCCCTTTCCCTCCCCTCCCCCTTGACTTCCCCTATATGCAATACTAATAATTCCAAACAATATATATGTTATTCATCCCTTCCATATCTTTTTCTCTATTCACTAGCATTTACTAGCATAATCATCAATCCCCCTCAGCTGAAAGCTACATAATATTTTCTAGTCTGATATTTATTCTGTATATATTCAATCCACTTTTTCCATTCCTGTATATACTTCTCATGCGTCTGATCTTTTAAAAAGGCTGAGATCTTCGCCATCTCTGCAAATCCAGCCATCTTCTGAATCCATTGGTCCACAGTCGGTAAAGCATCACTCTTCCAATATTGGGCAATCAATAACCTAGCTGCAGTCACCATATACAAAATCAATTTCATTTCACCCAATGTAAAATCTTTAACTATACCCAATAAAAATAATTGCGGAGAAAATTGTATTTTTTTCCTCAAAACATTTTGCATTACTCACCAAATTTTTATCCAAAAAGCCCTCACTTTCCTGCAAGTCCACCAGATATGATAATATGTAGCATCTAAACATTCACACCTCCAACATTTTGGTTGAACATTAGGGTACATGCAAGACAGTTTCTTGGGATCTAGGTGCCATCTATAAAACATTTTATAAAAATTTTCTCGCAAATTTTGTGACTGTGTAAATTTAACATTCTGAACCCATATTTTTTCCCATGTTTCCATCATAACTGGTTGAGAAAAGTTCTGTGCCCATTTAATCATGCAATCTTTAACTAACTCATTTTCTGAATCCCTTTCTAACAAAACATTATAAACTCTCTTAATATGCATTGGACCTGTCTCTTTTATCTGTCTGACCAGTTCTACTTCATGTTCCATTAAACCAGTTTGATGATCTTCTTTCCATCTCATCTGTAGTTGATTGTACTGCAACCAAGTCAAAGAAATCCCTTCTTCCAACAGCATATCCAAAGTCTTCAACCGCCATCTGCCCCCTTCAGGATAAAGTAACTCTTTATATAAAAAACCCCCGAGTGACTTAATATTTGTATTCCACATGGTATCAGCAAGGTCCAGCCATAAAGGAATCTTATAATCCCATTTGATTCGGTGCTTCTTCCAGATTCTCATCAAGGCATTTCTAAGTAGATGACTGTTAAACACTTTATCCATGCAATGAAATTTCCTTTTAATGTATGCCAATTAGTGGGCATTCAAACTGACTATAAAGTTATTCTGTTTTGTTCTGTTCTATTCTATATTCTACATTCTTCTATATTCTATTCTGTTCTGTTCTATTTTCTATTATTTTCTATTTTCTACTGTATTCTACCTATAGCCCAAGGGTGAAATCTAAAAATTAGTGGGTGGGGCTTAGTGGTCAGCTGACTGGGTGGGCGTGGCCTGTTGGTCAGGTGGGCATGGCCAAGTCGACGTCACTTCTTTGCCCTTTTTTAACTTACAAAACACAACACAACACAACTGGCTCACCCACAATGTAAAAGCAGCTGTCCTAGACCCAAAATGACCCCTGCAAAAGCAGGAACCTCATACAGGCACAAAAAGCCCAAAAAACCAACTTTCACACTTCACATACACAAAATTCCACATACAGCTTTGTGAGATTTTGTGTGTTTGTGTAGTTAGAGTGAAACACTACAGAAACACACTAAATCTCAGAAAGCTGCACAAATATTATTTTATTTTAATTTAAAACTTCCTAAATTTTAAATGGCTAGGTCTAAAAAAAGAACAACTAAAAAAAACCCAATTAACTATTTTTTTTAAAGCTCCCAAAGGGGGGGGGGGAACTTTCCCAATAGAACAGGGGTCTCCAACCTTGGCAACTTTAAGACTTGTGGACTTCAACTCCCAGAATTCCTCAGCCAGCTTTGCTGGGAGTTGAAGTCCACAAGTCTTAAAGTTACCAAGGCAGGCAGGCAGATAGAGCTGCTCACCGATGAGCTTGATTGCAGGCAGGGAGTTGCTTGCTGATGGAATGGATTGCAGGTATTACAGCAAGCGAAGCAAGTCAGGCGTTGTGACCAGCAACTAAGGTAAGCAAGTTGGAGGGATTAGGTAAGCAACTAAGGTAAGCAAGCTGGGGAGGGATTTTTGCTAGCTAGCTAACCGCAGGCAACTCAGCTGGGATAGTCAGAGCTTGGATCATCAGAACCATTTAAAAGGAAAAAAATTTTTTGTGCTTGGCTCAGTCAGGCGGCTCAGCTGGGCATGGGGGGCGGGGGTGGGGATTTTTGCTACTGGTTCTCCAAACTGCCAGTTGGCATCGCTCCCTACTCGCCTGAGCCGGTCCGAACCAGGAGCATTTCACCCCTGCCTCAGTTCCCAGAATTCCCCAGCCATAAGCCTTCAAGTTGCCAAGTTGGAAACTGCTGGCCTAAGATAATCCTTGGATGCTTTCTTCCAGATGACCCCTCACCCCATTTCCCTGCAGAGATATGACTGATAGCTATCTAAGAGCGGGTCTTTATCTGGTAACCTCCCAACTTTAAAATGACCTTCTCATGAAGATTTACCTGGCATCATTCTATTACATTTTCAGCAGCATCAAGGGGTATGAAGTATAACTACCTCAAGGATGGTGCACCATGGGGGCAACATTCTGTCCTGACAGAGCAGCTAAGTCTATACACTCAATGACCAAACTGTATATTATATCTCTCATAGTCAAAAACCTCAGAGGTAACAAATTATTTATTTAGTATGGGATGAGAAACATGATGGAAGAAAAGTAAACATAGACACACAATCCACATAATTATATAAAAAACACCTCCTAGTGGCCTCCTAACTGGATGTCTGATTCAGCTCTCCAGGAGATCTCCTCTGGCATTGCTTCCGGCAGTTCTTCTAAGGAACCAAGTAACACACATCGTGAGCAATCTTGCACATATGTTTAATAATTTGCATATCAGCACCACAGTCACAACAAGGGGAATCCTTCCATCCCCACTGACACAGGACAGAGGCACTTCTTCCAGTGTCACATCTAATTCTCTTCAGTTTTGTCCAGACAGAGTGTGAAGGGTTAAAACCAGATGGAGATCACTAATGGTCAGGCCACAAGAAGTTAACTTGGACCATTCCTCTCTCCTGGCATTCTTGGGGATACTAAATACAGGTAGTCCTTGACTCACAACAGTTCATTTAATAACCGTTTGAAGTTACAACGGCACTCGTTGTGTGAGGACGAGTGGAATGCTATCCCAGTGGATTATACATGTCAAATGGACCCTTCCCGCTGGCGTGAGAGGCAGCGGAAGTTCCAGTGCACTACATTGGACAATTACCTATATTACATTGCTGTGAGACTCGGTTTTATGCTCCGTCCCCCACCCCCTTCATTCTCATGGTGCATCAGAAATGTATACTGTACATGACCTACTTGCGCTGCGAGACTCCCCCCTCTTGCAGATATGGCCCCCTATAGGGCCCACCTCAATGACGGGTTTTGGGACCCTGAGAGGTGGCATGCGAAAACTACGGGATTAAGGGGTTGTTTATGTAAATTTTTAAAGAAATTTTTAAGGGGTTTCAGGGAGGGGGAGGGTCTGATTGGATTGCGGGCTGTGGGTATGGGGGTTAGCCCACAAAGGGGAGGGACAGGCTTGTCAGAGAAACTTGGTGTGAGAGGCAGGGGCCCCGGGGTCGAGGGGTCGAGGGGGGAGGCAGGGTCTGCCCGGATAGTAGTTATAACATCACTACCATAAGTGGGAGGGGTAGATACGGCGGGAGCAGGGGGTCATATCGAGTTTGGGGAGCACGCACCCGTTGTTTGCAAATGGTAGCGCACTCCGGCCCCCAAGGTTGCACAGACCCTCAGGGCCCGACCCTTCGGCTGATGCTGTGCAATGCCAGGTCCGTAGTAAATAAAGCCCCCCTCATCTGTGATCTTATTTCTGAGGGAGGAGCAGACCTGGCAGGTATTACGGAGACCTGGCTGGGCCAGGAGGGGGGGTTCCCCTCATTGAAATGTGCCCACCAGGTTTCCTTGCATTTCATCGGCCAAGGATACAGGGCAGGGGCGGGGGAGTAGCGGTAATTATAAACAAAGGTCTGAGACCGAAGGAGGCCACTGTTCCTCAGACGACCGGCTGTGAGTCCCTCCTTGTGAAGTGGAGTCATGGGGTTCAGTTGGGCTTGCTGATCACGTACCTGGCTCCCTGCCATGTGGCAGCAGCCCTGCCCGAGCTCCTCGACATTATCGCCGCGGTGGCGGTTGATACCCCCAGGCTTATTGTCATGGGGGATTTCAACTTGCCATCTGTGGGTGAGACGTCGGAGGTGGCTCGGGAGTTCATGGCTTCCATGACAGCCATGGGCCTGACCCAACTAATTCATGGCCCTACCCACATGGGGGGAAACACGCTGGATTTGGTTTTCGTCTCTGGACAGTGGCAGAGTGATCTTGAAATAGGGGACTTAGTCATCGAACCCTTGTCATGGTCTGATCACTCACTCCTCCACCTTGACTTTCAAACTGCTGCACCCCACTGCAGGGAGGCGGAGCCAGTAAGATGGTTCCACCCAGGCGCCTGATGGAACCTGATAGGTTCCAGATGGAGCTTGGGCCAGTTCCTGAGGCACTGGCACACGCCTCGACTGGAGACCTAGTGGCCGCCTGGGATAGGGTGGCCGCCGGAGCTCTCGATCAGGTCGTGCCTTTGCGGCCTCTGACCCGGCGCCGATCTCAACTGGCCCCTTGGTTCTCTGAGGAGCTGAGAGAGTTGAAGCACCGGAAAAGATGCCTAGAGAGTAGTTGGAGGGCTAGTCGCTCTGAACCTGACCGGACACTAGTGAGAGCCCATATTAGGACTTACTTAGTGGCGATAAAAGCAGCAAAATGTGACTATTGTGCTGCTCTTATTGCATCATCAGATAACTGCCCAGCCGCCCTCTTCAGGGTGACCCGCTCCCTGCTCCATCAGGAAGCGCGGGAGGATCCCTTGGAGGGGAGAGCTGAGGATTTCGTTCAGTATCTGCATGACAAAATCACTCAGATTCAGGAAGATCTGGACTCCGACTGGGTGGTTCCAGGGGGAGGGAACGGGGCAGGTCTTGAGACCGTTATCTGGATTGAGTTTGATCCTGTGACCCTTGAGGACGTGGACAGGATTCTGGGTAGACTGAACGCGACCAGACCACTTGTTTATTGGACCCGTGTCCCTCCTGGTTAGTACTGGCTTCCCGGGAGGTGTCGCGAGGCTGGCTCCAGGGGATTATAAATGCTTCGTTGGGTGAGGGTGACTTTCCCACCGCCTTGAAAGAGGTGGTGGTGAGGCCTCTCCTCAAGAAGCCTTCCCTGGACCCGGCAATGTTGGTAAATTATCGTCTGGTCTCCAACCTTCGCTTCCTGGTGAAGGTTGTTGAGAGTGTGGTTGCGCAACAGTTCTCCCAGCACCTGGAGGAAATGACATTTCTGGATCCATTCCAGTCAGGCTTCAGACCCGGGTACAGCACGGAAACGGCATTGGTCGCGTTGGTTGATGATCTCTGGAGGGCTCGGGACAGGGGGTGCTCCTCTGTGGTGGTCCTGTTAGACCTCTCAGCGGCTTTTGATACCATCGACCATGGTATCATGCTGCACCGGCTGGCAGAGCTGGGGGTGGGAGGCACTGTGTTACAGTGGTTCTCCTCCTTTCTCTCCAACCGGTCGCAGTCGGTGTTGGCAGTGGGGCAGAGATCGACTCCTAGGCCCCTTATATGCGGGGTGCCACAGGGATCGGTTCTCTCACCCCTCCTGTTCAACATTTATGTGAAGCCGCTGGGTGAGATCATCCGTGGTTTTGGGGTGAGATATCATCAGTATGCTGACGACACCCAGCTGTACATCTCCACCCCAGACCACCCCAACGATGCCCTTGAAGTGATGTCCCGGTGCCTGGAGGCCGTGCAGATCTGGATGGGGAGGAATAGGCTCAGGCTCAACCCATCCAAGACCGAGTGGCTGTGGTTTCCGATGTCCCGATATAGTCAGCTGGTACCTTCGCTGACTATTGGGGGCGAATCATTGGCCCCCACAGAGAGGGCGCGCAATTTGGGCGTCCTCCTGGATTCACGGCTATCCTTAGAAGAGCATCTGACGGCCGTGACTGGGAGGATTTTTCATCAGGTTCGCCTGATCCACCAGTTGTGCCCCTTTCTGGATCGGGACTCCTTACTCACGGTCACTCATGCCCTTGTTACCTCCCACCTGGACTACTGTAATGCTCTCTACATGGGGCTCCCCTTGAGAAGCACCCGGAGGCTCCAACTGGCGCAGAGTGTGGCCGCGCAGGTGGTGATGGGAGCGACATGGCGCTCTCATGTGACACCGCTCCTGCGCGAGCTGCACTGGCTCCCGGTGGTCTTCCGGGTGCGCTTCAAGGTGTTGGTTACCACCTTTAAAGCGCTCCATGGCTTAGGACCTGGGTACTTACAGGATCGCCTACTACCTCCAATAGCTCCCACCGACCGGTACGCTCCCATAGACAGGGGCTCCTCCGGGTGCTGTCGGCCAAACAATGTCAACTGGCGGCCCCCGGGGGAGAGCCTTTTCTGTGGGGGGACCCACTATCTGGAACGACCTCCCCCCAGAGATTCGGCGGATCCCGGATCTTCGTGCTTTCCGCCGTGAGTTAAAAACTTTTTTGTTCCATCAGGCGGGCCTGGCATAATCTCTCCCCTCTTTGTAAGAAAATTTTAATTTCATAATCCAAATTTTTAGATTCGGGATTTACATATTTTAAAAAAAACGGGTTTTGAATTGTTGGGGCAATTATTTAATTTGGTTTTAATTGGTTTTTAAATTTTGTATCTATGTCTTTTATCTTTGCCTGTTCACCACCCTGAGTCCCCTCGAGGAGAAGGGCGGTATATAAATCTAATAAAACTAAACTAAAACTAAACTAACTGAAAAAATGACTTAAGACTGTTTTTCACACTTACGACTTTTGCAAATATCCTCATGGTCACGTGATCAAAATTCAAAGGCTTGGCAGCTGGCATGTACTTATGATGGTTGCAGTATCCCAGGGTCTCATAATCCCCTTTTGTAACTTTCTGACAAGCAAAGTCAACAGGGAAGTCAGATTCACTTAAGAACTTTGTGACTAATTTTGGGTTTTTAATGTATATTACATTGGCTTCATCAAAGGGCAGTATGCAAATTGACACAGAGAGAGAGAGAGAGAGAGAGAAAGACTTCTGCTTCAATCTGAAACTGATTTCAGCACAGATACAAGTTTATTAACCCAGTGAGGCTGTTGTTATCATTTCCATCTCATTCCTTTGTTCAATTTATATCCCATCTTCCTCAAAATGGTGTCCAAGGAGCCTCCTTGTATCATATTTGTGCAGCAAGAATACAATAACATCTAATTAAATACAATGGAACAGCATTAGAGCAAACTACAACACCATTAAAAAAAACCAGGAATCAAAATGAGGAAATAAAAGCTAATGAGGCAGAGTTACGGATCCTAAGAGAAATCAGCAGGTAAACTCTGTCTCTTAAACACTGGTGTTTCTGTGGCCACAGATAAAAAGATCCACCTACATAGATTGAGGTTTGATCAATCTATTAACCTGCAATCAGATGAAACACCTGGGAAAATGATAACTTCAGTGAGGGATCCTTGGTGCTCTCTGAGCTTGGTAGTTTTCTTGCAGATGTTTCATTACCCAAACTGGGTAACATCATCAGCACTAGAATGGAGTGGGGTTTGGGAGGAGGAGGAGGACTGTGACTCCTTGGAGCTCTCTGTGCTTGGCTGTTTCCTTGCAAACATTTTATTATACAAACTGGGTAACATCATCAGTGCTAGAATGGAGTGAGGTTTGCTCTCTAGATAATGTTACCTAGTTTGGGTAATGAAGTGTTTGCAAGAAAACAACCAAGCTCAGAGAGCACCAGGGACCCCTCATTTCAAACCTGAACTACTAATATTCTCCTTTATCGATAACCTCATTGCTATGAGGAAGAAGACCTGCTGTCCTCTGAGCTTTGCAAAGAAATGCTGACCAACTCACAGATATTTATCCATCCTGCCTCTTCTGAAGACCATACGGTAGTAGATCTTAGAATGAAAGCTCCAAAGAGGACATTCATAGACCATACATATAGAAGCATCTGCTATAACTTGCCTAAAACGCTACAATCATATACGTGACTCAAAGCAAATGGTTGTCACATGGAATTCTCAAACTATTTCTGCAATTCTTTTGGATTCCTAGTTTGTGTTCCATGGACTTCCCTGCATTCTCTCGACTGAATTTAACCATAGCATTGTTGTGGTGAGCAAAATTCAATGAATGCAAATGAATGCTGCAGGCCTGATTTCATTCCCCCCACTCCCAATGACTACTGCAGCCTTGAGTTGGCCACCAAAAACCCCAAGAAATTGATCCCAAATAACCCTTGTAAGTGATGTGCAGGCCAGAAGCTAGAGTTGACCTGAAATTACCTCCCAGAGACTTGAGTTGATCCTTGAATGAACCTTGCAGGCTTGATTTGACTCCTGAATGACTCATATAGGCCTGATTTGGCTACCAAAGTGCCATAGACATTGACCCCAAATAATCCTTGGAAACTGGTATTCAGGCCAGGTTCGCTCCAGAGGCTTGAGTTGACTTAAAATGAGCCGTAGAGGCTTGGGTCAGTTTAGGCTGGGTCAGTTCAGGCTAACTGGTTCTTGGATTATTCTGGGATAAGCAGAGCCTACCAAGGGTATTTGGGATCAAATTCTAGGGTTCTTTCGTGTTCAGCGCAAGCTTCCAGGGCTCATTCTTTGGGTTATTTCAACTTTCCACTGTTCATTTGGGATCACCTGAAGCTTCTAGAGGTCACGTTAGGTCAAATCAATTTCTCAAGTGAATCTTGCATGATCACGAGCTTCCAAGGGTATTTGGGGTCAAATTTTAGGGGCAATTTCTCGCCAATTCAAGTTCTCAGGGGTGTTTCTGGGGACAAGTCAAGCTTCCATGTTTAATTTGCAAAAATTTTAGAAGTGATTTCATGTCAACTCAAGCTTCTGGTGTGATTCTGAAGCACCCACAACTTCTGGAAGAAAGTCAATCCACTGATTAATTGTTCTAAATAGAAATTTCTCTGTAGTTCTAGGTTGCTTCTCTCCTTGGTTAGTTTCCATCCATGGCTTCTTGTTCTGCTTTCAGGTGCTTTGGAGAATAAGTTGCCCCCCCCCTTCTTTGTGGCAGCATCTTAGATATTCATAGACTGAATATCTATGATCATGTTACCCCTAGCCCTTCTTTTCATTGAACCAGACATACCCAGTACCTGCAAATGTTCTTCATATGTTTCAGCCTCCATTCCCCTAAATATTAAATATAACCCATGTTAAATCACCATCATCATTTGCTGACCCTGGATGATCTTGTATTTGTTAGTGGATACTACTAGCAAATCCCATAGAGGTCATTTATATTTAGAAGGAAGGCCGAAGACAATGTCATACTAGTGTTGTACTACCGTAAAGAAAACAATAAAGGTGTCCATGAAGTCACCAGAAACAACTTCAGTAGAGGCTGGAATTTGCATCCATTAATTTGTATGGACATCCTTTGTTTTTCATTCATCTGCCTGCATCTGGATTAACCTCAACTTCTGTGTCTTTTTCTCCCTTCTCCTAAATAACAGAATAACAGAATTGGAAGGGACTTGTGAGGTCTTCTAGTCCAGGGGTTCCCAACCCCTGGGCCACAGTCCACTACTGGGCCTCAGCCTGTTCAAAACTGGGCTGCGGGAGAAATGGGCAAGGGCACACACAGAGTGCCACTTGCATGAGAGGAGGGCACTTGCACTTATGTGCAAAGCTCCACTTGCATGGATTAACCTTTGCGTGCAAGTGCCCTCCACTTGTGAGAGTGAAGCTTCATGCATGAGCACAAACACCCTCCACTCATGTGCAAAGCTGCATTTCTGTGAGTGGAGGGTGTGTGCATGTGCTGCTCACACAAATGGAGCTGTGTGCATGTGTGTCTGCCTGCCACTCACACACACACAGACACACACATACGGGCTGGGCCAGGCCACCAAGCTGGAAAGGTTGGGGACCACTGTTCTAGTCCAAGACCCTGTTCAGGCAGGAGACCCTATAACATTCCAGACAAATGGCTGTCCAGGCTCTTCTTGAAAACTTCCAGTGATGGAGCACCCACAACTTCTGGAAGCAAGAAGTTCCACCAATTAATAGTCCTCACTGTTAGGAAATTTCTCCTTTGTTCTAGGTTGCTTCTGTCTTTCCTTAGTTTCCATCCGTTGTTTTTTGTCCTGCCATCTGGGGCTTTGGAGAAGAGGTTGACACCCCCAACCCCACCCTTCTTCTTTCTGGCATGTCTACAGGCAACACATCCCTCTCTTTTAAACCGTGAATGTGGGCCAGTTTTCTCCATCTATCTATGGCTTCTATCTTCCTCTTCCAAAGGGCATCACTGCTGTGCTGGGAATATCTACCAGTCCATTCCTGGCATTTTAAGGCCACCTCATGATAAACTGCTAAGAATATTGCTGTATGTATCTAGTCTCCTATGTTTGTTGAATATAGCTTAATTAAGGTACCAAGGAGAAGAAAACAAAGTGCTGGGATGCCATTCGCTTCTTAATTGGCCTGCTATTATGTGATGGAGGAAACCCATCCAGCACCAAATTGCTGGGAAAGAAAAGCCTAATTGAGTGGTTAGTATGATCAAACTGAGAAAATTGCGGTGGAGAAAAAAGAGTGACTTAGCTTATAACAATGACATAGAGCATCATGAAGGAAGATTATCAGAGCATCGTTTTTAGCTATCCCAGATTACTTAGCTTCTTTTTGCTGGATCTCCTCAGAATCTCAACAGCTAACTCCTTTCATCCTTACCATCAGGCTAAGGAGAGGAGAGGAGAGGAGAGGAGAGGAGAGGAGAGGAGAGGAGAGGAGAGGGATGGGACGGGATGGTATAGGACAGGATGGGAGTAGAAATTCTAGAGTAGAATTTCATAAAAGCTAAGCTTGCAAATTGCTCTGTTACTTTTCAGAAGAGCTTCCTTTTCCTGTTTTTTGACAAATTCACATATGATATGTTCAAAGCATATTCCTCTCATAAGACTTCATTCTATAAAGATCTAAAAACAACAACAGTCTTCACTGCAACACAAAACCCACAATTTCTTTTAAATCAGAAACAATTTAGAGACAGCTCTTTCTCCTTCACAGTTTAAAACAGGCGGAATTAGAAAAAGGTGTGTGTTTCCCCTACTCTGCATTGTTTTAAAAGTCAGAGAAATTTCTGAATTTTAATGAAAGATAAATCTTAGTATTTTCTGGCTGAGTTTGTCAGAAAAGCAGCCACCTTTTCCTATCGCAAACCCAATAAATTCACAACTTCAGTGTGAGCAGAGGAGTTCTTCACCAGTTCAGTGCAAACTGCATCCACTATAAGATTGTAGTTCCACAGTGAACTTGCCTATCCCAATGAGCCTGGTGTGACCTTTTCCATCTTTCTTTCTTTCTGTCCTGTTGATCCTCCATCCAAATGTCTGATTGCCATGAGGGGACCTTATGCTTTACAGTGCATTTTTTCCCCAAAACTCATTCTCATGTCACAAACCAAAGCCAGGAGAGATGAAGACAATTCTCCTGATACAATATCAGGCCTGTTTGTTTCAAGGACTTTGCTCTCATAGAGAGAGAGAGAGAGAGAGAGAGAGAGAGAGAGAGAGAGAGAGAGAGAGAGAGAGAGATAATAGAAAGAAAGACAGACAGACAGACAGATAGATAAAATAGGTAGGTAGGTAGGTAATTGCATGGCTGGGTGGATGGATGGATGGATAGATAGATAGACAGACAGACAGACAGACAGAAAGACAGATAGATGACAAACAGACAGACAGATAGATACATAGATACATCCATAGAGAGAGAGAGAGACAGACAGATAGATAGATAGTTAAAATAGGTAGGTAGGTAAGTAGATGCATGGCTGGGTGAATAGATAGATAGATAGATAGAGAGATGATAGATAGACAGATAGATAGATAGATAGATAGATAGACGATAGATAGATGACAGAAAGACAGACAGACAGACAGGTAGATAGATGATATATAGATGGATTGATGGATGGATGGATGGATGGATGGATAGATAGATAACAGATAGATAATAGATGGACAGACAGACAGACAGACCAACAGGTAGATAGATGATATATAGATGGATGGATGGATAGATGGATAGACGGAGACAGACAGGTAGATAGATCAATAATGATATATGGATGGATGGATGGATGGATGGATGGACAGACAGACAGACAGATAGGTAGTTAAAATAGGTAGTTAGGTAGATGCATGGCTGGGTGGATAGATAGACAGACAGACAGACAGACAGATAGATGACAGATACATAGATAGATAGATAGATAGATAGATAGATAGATAGATAGATACTTAGATAGATAGATACATGACAGAGAGAAAGACAGACAGACAGGTAGATAGATGATATATAGATGGATAGATAGATAGATAGATAGATAGATAGATAGATAGATAGAT
>WNWU01000393.1:273999-332806 GCA_012654045.1 Ptyas mucosa | reverse complement strand
GCCACATCCTGTATTTGAACATTACAGGTTATTCTCAATTTATGAGCCCTGGTGACACAGTGGTTAGAATGCAGTATTGCAGGCTAATTTTGCTGACTGCCAGTAGACCAACCGCACTCAACGTGTCATCCTCAATGGAACTGCATCTATATCAGTGCTTCTCAATTATTTTCTGTCATGCCCCCCTAGGAAGAAGAAAACATTTTTCGCGCCCCCTGCGCGACTGTAAATAGTATCATTATTAGAAAAAGGTCTGTTCTCCTTGAAAGGGGGGAGCATGCGCAGTCACATGTAGTGGCTTAATGCTCACTATCGATGCAAATGTCAGCAGCGGTAGCCCGATTTCTTTAGCAAGTTTGATTAATTGGGGCAGCGTTATGTTTCACAGGAGAAGGTCATTGTCAGTCATTTGAGCATCAATTGGGCGCACATCCGTCAGGCAACAAAGTAAATGTGGACGGACGTCCCACACTAAAGATGGCTGCGACAGGCTCGTGTCACAAGGGTTTTGGACAGCCAATCAGATGCCGAGGTCAAACGCGCCCCCTTTTACGGAGCCTCGCACCCCCCTGGGGGGCGCGTCCCACTATTTGAGAAGCACTGATCTATATGGAGGAAAGTATGCAGGAGGTACCCCGAGGCTCTGTTTTATGCCCAGTACTCTTCAACATCTTCATCAATGACTTGGACGAGGGGATAGATGGGGAACTCATCAAATTTGCAGATGACACCAAGCTGTCAGGAATAGCCAATACTCCAGGAGATAGGCTTAAGATACAGAAGGACCTTGACAGACGTAAACATTGGGTGCTATCTAACAAAATGAAATTCAACGGTGAAAAAAGTAAGGTTCTACATTTAGGCAAGAAAAACAAAATGCACAGGAACCGTATATGTGGTACCTTGCTCAATAGTAGTAACTGTGAGAGGGATCTTGGAGTCCTAGTGGACAACCATTTAGATATGAGCCAGCAGTGTGCAGCAGCTGCCAAAAAAGCCAACACAGTCCTAGGCTGCATAAATAGAGGGATAGAATCAAAATCACGTGAGGTGTTATTATCACTTTATAATGCCTTGGTAAGGCCACACTTGGAATATTGCATTCAGTTTTGGTCGCCACGATGTAAAAAAGATGTGGAGACTCTAGAAAGAGTGCAGAGAAGAGCAACAAAGAGGATTAGGGGGCTTAAGGCTAAAACACATGTACAGTAGCAAGAACTGGGTATGTTTAGTTTAATGAAAAGAAGGACTAGGAAAACATGATAGCAGTGTTCCAATATCTCAGGGGCTGCCACAAAGAAGAGGGAGTCAAGCTATTGTTCTGCTTTTTGTCCTGCCTTCAGGTGCTTTGGAGAATAGCTTGACCTTGTTCTTTGTGGCAACCCCCGAGATATTGGAACACTACTATCATGTCACCCCTAATGCTTTTTTTCATTAAAGTAGACATACCTAATTCCAGCATGTTTTAGCCTCCATTCCCCTAACCACCTTTGTTGCTCTTCTCTGCACTTTTTCTAGAGCACAGATGTCAAACTCGCCTCATCATGTTTTTTTAAAAAATTTGATTTATATGCCACCCTTCTCCGGAGACTCAGGGTGGCTTACAAGGTGTTAAGCAATAGCCTTCATACTTTTGTATATTTCTAAAAAGTCAGCTTATTGCCCCCACAATCTGAGTCCTCATTTTACTTACCTTAGAAAGGATGGAAGGCTGAGTCCACCTCAGGCCTGGTGAGATTTGAACTTGCAGTAATTGCAGGCAGCTGAATGTTAATTACAGTGCTTAGTCTGCCACGCCACCAGGCTCTTTTTGATGTCATGTTGATGTCACATGACATATCACGACATTTTCTTGCCTTTGTGGAACGGGGTGGACGTGGCCTGTGTGTGGCGCATCCAGCCCATGAGCCGCCATTTTGACATCTCTGTTCTAGAGTCTCAACATCTTTTTTATATCGTGGTACCCAAACTTGGATGCAGTATTCTAAGTGTGGTCTTATCAAGTTGTTATGAAGTGGTACTAACACTTCACGTGATCCATGTAATTCGGGCCTATTAGGATTTCCAAATTTCAGAAAAATGAAAGGCACTCCTTAAGGCAACCACCCAAAAGAGAAACTCGGTAAGGAGGGTGCTTGCTCCGTTCTATAGAGAAGAGACAGCATGAAGATTTTTAGCCCTGCCTGCCGGATCGGGTGGGAGAATCAATACAGTCTCCTTCATTGTAGGAAAGGAGCAGACTAGCATTTTCTGAGAAACAGGTCAGCTGGTTACATCTGACCAGAAAAGTAGAAAGAGAACCTTACTGTCAGCCGGATCTCCAGCATGGGTTTTCCCTTTGATGCTTGCTAGCTATCAGTTGCCATAGTAACGGGGAGGGAGGGCATTGCATTGGGGTTTGGGAAGTGAGCTGATGTGAAGAAGGCCCACCTGAATATAAAGGGAAGTTTGCTCGCTGGAATTACCGTGCTGCAGGATGGAGTTGTTTACATCCAGTCAAGGCCAACGGTCCTGGAACTCCAGATGGATGAAAACACCTGAAGATGACACTATGTGGGACGGGGATTGGACATTCAGCGTGGGTCCCTGGGGGGAGGGATTTGGGGAAACTTTCAATATGTACCTTTCCTGCCTTTTGGCTCAGATCTTGCCTTTCTTTCGCTGCTATCATTTCAAACTCAGTAACTGAGTTTGGAGTCAGGGGTTTTCTTTCTTGGGCTTTGAACGGAGGCAGGCCTGACACTTACCTACGCAGGTCACGTTCCTTGCATTTTCCAACATGATCTCCCTGTACAGCAATTTCTGGTCAGGATTGAGCAGGGCCCACTCCTCTTCGGAAAAAAATATGGCTATGTCCTCAAATGACATATAATTCTGAAATTGAAAAAAAAAATCCCTCTTAACATACAGTTCCAAGTTGTACTTGTAAGTTGAGGATTACTTGTGCTGCCTGAAAATCGCAAAGGTCACTCTGAGAGTGAGATAGGTGGTATCTAAGCCTTGTTTAGCTCAGCAGACTAAAAGCATAGTGATCAACACCAGCTGTCTGCAATTACTGTAAGTTCGAATCTCACCAGGCTCAAGGTTGACTCAGCCTTCCATCCTTTCTAAGGTAGGTAAAATGAGGACCCAGATTGTGGGGGCAATAAGCTGACTTTGTATAAATATACAAAAGTATGAAGGCTATTGCTTAACGCATTGTAAGCCGCCCTGAGTCTCCGGAGAAGGGTGGCATATATATCAAATTTAAATAAATAAATAAATAAATAAATAAATAAATAAATAAATAAAAATAAATATTTATCAAGCTTAGATATCACATCCATCTCAAATCTCAGAGTGACTCTGGGCAATTTTCATAAGAGTTCAGGTAGTCCTCAACTTATGACCACAATGGAGCCCAAAATTTACGTTGTCAAACGAGACAGTTGTTAAGTCAGTTTTGCCCCCTTTTTACCACCTTGTTTGTTGCAGTTGTTAAGTTAATAACATGGTTGTTAAGTGAACCTGGCTTCCCCCTTGACTTTGCTGGTCAGAAGGTCGCAAAAAGGGATCACATGACGTCAGAAACATGAACCAGTTGCTAAGCGGCCGAATTTTGATCACAAAATTGGGTTTGGCCTCGGGAGGCCGGAGTGGACATGGCCAGGATGGGCATGGCCAGTTCAACATCACTCATGTCGGGGGCGCCTGTGGTGGGCTGAGCACTCTGCCAGCAAAAACAGGCTCCCGAGCTCCATTTTCGGCTGCAACGGCCTCCTACAACTCTCTGCCGGTGAAAACGGAGCTCAAGAGGATCACTGTGGCCCTTGCGAGGTGCATTTTCACTGGCAGAGGCACCACGAGCCGGTCCTTCACTGTTTCCAGGGTGGCCCCACAGGCCAGATCTAAGCACCCTGTGGGCTGGATCCGGCTCCCGGGCCTTGAGTTTGACACCCCTGTAGTAAACGAATGGCTTTAAGTTGAGGATCACCTGCAATGTTTTCTATCTTATCTCTTTATGAAGTGATTCTGTAGGATAATCCTAGCTGATACCTTAATGGGTGCCTTATGTTGTCCCTGAGAGATACACACAGCTTCATATACACAGCGATATGAAGTTGCTGGAAAAGGCCTTCTAGAAGCATGAGATGCCAGCAATGTTCAGATGATACCAGGAAACTGCTCCTACTCTGAAAAAAAAATGGCTAGAAGGGAGCATATGAAGTGAACTAACTTTGGAAGAGAAAATCAGCTCGCTTTGGAATGTTCCTTGTCAAAACCACATTTGGACACTGAAGGAGAAAAGAATCCTCCTCAAAATAGCAGAGTTGGAAAGGACCTTGGAGGTCTTCTAGTCCAACCCATTCACTCAAGCAGGAAACCCTTTACCATTTCAGAGAAATGGTTGTCCAGTCTCTTCTTGAAAACCTCCAGCAATGGAGCAGCCACAATTTCTAAAGAAAAGCTGTTCCACTGGTTAATTGTTCTCATTGTCAGGAAATTTCTTAGTTCTAGGTTGCTTCTCTCCTTGATTAGTTTCCACCCATTGCTTCTTATCCTGCCTTCAGGGGCTTTGGAGAAAAGCTAGACTACCTCTTCTTTGTGGCAACTCCTTAAATATTGGTACTTTTCATTAAACTGGACATACCCAGTTCCTGCAACCGTTCTTCATATGTTTTAGCCTCCAGTCCCCTAATCATCTTCATTGCTCTTCTCTGCACTCTTTCCAAAGTCTCAGTATCTTTTTAAAATTGCGGTGATCAAAACTGGATGCAATATTCTGAGTGTAGGTCTTCCCAAGGCATTATAAAGTGGTACTAGCACTTTACGCGAGCTTCATCCCTCCTACCTGAGTTGGAATGACGACAGCAGTTTCAGTTCCACCACAAAGCAAAGGCGTTTCTGCAGGAAACCTCAGGGTTGCTCCATTGTCTGATAAGACAGAAATGGCGGAAGACATTTTGAAAACATTCCCACCGCATTCTAGAGCAAAATTATGCCCGCACACAAAAAAGAGGCATTCTTTCACACAAGTGAGACTGCAAGTAAACAATATCAATGGCATTTAGACTTATATACCACTTCACAGTGCTTTGCAGCCCCCTCTAAGCGGTTGACAGAATCAGCACACCGTCCCCAACACTCTGGGTCCTCATTTTACCAACCTCGGAAGGATGGAAAGGTTGAGTCAACCTTGAGTCTGTCAAGATCGAACTGCTGGCAGTCGGCAGAATTAGCATGCAATACTGCATTCTAACCACTGCGCCATCACAATAAGGCCGTGTATACTGATCTGGGGATGAAGAGACCGTGGCCACAGGTCCAACCTATCTGATTAACTGAGTAGGTGGTGAGGGATGAAATAAAGCGCTTAAAGAGTTAGGCTTGGAGGTAACTATACTGGTCATGTGAGGCAAGGGCTCCTGTCGATCCCTGAAAGTCCCAGTGAAGGTATGAATAATTGAAGTTTTAAGGTACTTAAGAATCTACTGAAATAAAGAGAGATTTTAAGATTGTATCTTGGGTTCATTTTTCTCCAGGACTTCAAAGAATTGGGCAGCTGCTGAACAGTACAATTTCCATTAAATGGGACTTTTGCCTTATATTTGGAGCTGTGATGGCGTGGTGGTTAAAATTTATTGCAGGCTAACTCTGCCCACAGCTAGGAGTTCGATCCTCACCGGTTCAAGGTTGTCTCAGCCTTCCATCCTTCCGAGGTCCGTAAAATGAGGACCCAGATTCTTGGGAGCAATAGGCCGACTCTGTAAACCGTTTAGAGAAGGCAGTAAAGCACTATGAAGTGGTATATAAGTCTAAGTGCTATTGCTAGTGCTATTTGGGAGTTTGGTGGGAGTTGATTGGCTGGATCAGGATGCGCAATGCCTCATTGGAAGAGATGATGTTACATGCCTTGAAAGAGACTGTCTGTCTGGAAATGCTAGCAGTTCAAAGGGGCCTTTGTTGGTTAAATATTTGCTTATCGGGACCCTGGAGAAACACTGGAGTAAGCTTCCAAGCTGAACCGATGTGCTCAATGAATGAATAACGTTCTGTAATACGTTTCTTTTCAACTGCACCCCGTTATGTTTCCTTATGGAGTACACCAACATAAAAATGTAACAAATGAAGAAGCATTTAAAACCTTCTGATGTTATCTGAGCTGGATCTTCTTGGGAGATCCCTCCGAAGGCCAGTTCCTGAGAGAGAGATGACACGTCTCTGTGTGGTCGGGAGTTTTGAGCATCCACTTCCATGAAGGGATCCTGAACCTGTCAAAAGAAAAAGAGGGAAGAAGATTTTATGGTCCGCAGCAACCAAGTTCACTCTAAAAAGAGAGGGCTTCTCACATACAGGTAGAATAGAACAGAATTGGAAGGGACCTTAGAGGTCTTCTAATCCAACCACCTACTCAGGCAGGAAAACCTATACCAGTGATGGTTAACCTTTTTGCCATCGCGTGCCAAAAGCGGGGGTCATGCGTGCGTGACCCCCCTGCGTGACCCCCGCTTTTGGCACACAATGACCCGGTGGGCCTGTTTTTCGTCCTCCCCAGGCTCCAGAGGCTTCCTTGGAGCCTGGGGAGGACAAAAACTGCCTTCCCCACCCACCCAGAGGCCACCCGGAGGCCGGAAACGGCTTATTTCCCAACTCCCGGTGGGACCGGAAGGCCTGAAAATCAGCTGGCCAGCGGACGCATATGTGCTGGAGCTGAGCTAGAGCAATGCTTGTGAGCCCACAGATATGGCTCCGCGTGCCACTTGCGGCACGCATGCCATAGGTTCGCCATCACGGACCTATACCATTTCAGACAAATGGTTGTACCAATCTTTCCTTAAACACTTCCAGTGTTGGTACAGTCACAACTTCTGGAGGCAAGTTGTTCCACTGGTTAATTGTTCTGTCAGGAAATTCCTCTTTCGTTCTAGGCTGATTCTCCCTTTGATTCGTTTCCATACATTCTTGTCCTGCCCTCAGGTGCTTTGGAGAATAGCTTGACTCCCTCTTCTTTGTGGCAGCCCCTGAGATATTGGAACACTTCTCTCATGTCACCCCTAGTCCTTCTTTTCATCAGACTAGATCAGGGGTTGGGTGTCTCAGGAATTCTGGGAGTTGACGTCCACAGCTTGTAAAAGAACATTTGCCCACCCCTGGACTAGACATACCCAATTCCAGCAACCGTTCTTGATATGTTTTAGCCTCCAGTCCCTTAATCATCTTTGTTGCTCTTCTCTGCACTCTTTCTAGTCTCTCAACTTCTTTTTTTATATTGTGGCGACCAAAACTGGCTGCAGTATTTCAAGTGTGGTCTTACCGGGGAATTATAAAGTGGTAGTCCTCAACATACAACCACAGTTGAGCCCAAAATTTCCGTTGCTAACTGAGACGGCCGCTAAGTGAGTTTTGCTCCATTTTACAATTTTTCTTGCCAGAGTTGATAAGTGAATCACTGCAGTTGTTAACTTAGTCATACATTTAAGTGAATGTGGCTCCCCCTCCTCCTACTTTGCTTAGTCAGGTGGTCGCAAAAGGGGATTGCGTGACCCTGGGGCACTGCAACCGTCATGAAAATGAGTCAGTTGCCAAGCGGCCTAATTTTGATCACATGACCAATGGGGATGCTGCAGCGAAGAATGAATAGCAATAGCTCTTAGACTTATATACCGCTTCACGGTGCTTTTACAGCCCTGTGTAAGCAGTTTATAGAGTCAGCCTATTGCCCTCATGAATCTGGATCGCCATTTTACCCACCTTGGAATGATGGAATGCTGGGTCAACCTTCATAATGGTCATAAGTCACTTTTTTCAACTTTGGATGGTCACTAAGTGAACTGCTGTTAAGTCGAGGATTAGCTGCAGCATGATTTTTGTCTCACCTGCGTTTCTCCCTGCTTTTTCTCCTCTTCCTGGCTCAGGAGGAAACCTTCCGCAAGGGCCACTGCTTGGGAGCTGGTCTCTGCTCCACACTCTCGCACCCAGCTCTCCATCTTTGAGGGCAGGACGGCCAGGAACTGCTCCAGGACCACCAAGTCCAACATCTGAGTTTTCGTGTTTTTCTCTGGTTTCAGCCATCGACGATAAAGACGGTGTAAGCGAGTGCAAAGTTCTCGAGGTGCCTCGGCTTCTTCGTAGAAGAACTCCTGGCAAAGCTGATGTTCTCCAGCCCGTCTGGTGGTTTGTCCTTGCAGGACATTGTCCTTCTTCATTCTTCTCCAGAACTTCTCAGTAGAGCCAAGCAAGGCAACACGGGATCCATATCCTTCTGGGTCTCGTGAGCCGGTTTTTGAGATATACCGAGCGGCTGGGTCACACCCATCCAAAGTCTGTCCTGGATTTGCAAAAGGACTTTCAGTCAGAGGAGCAGAATGGCAAGAAGCCATTTCGGGAGATGTGGGACTTTGATCCTCAAACGATAAGAATCCTCCCACAGAGCAAAATAAATAAATGCTTTCAGTTTTCAAGCTAAGGGAAAGGAACAAAAGGAAAGAAAAAGTGAGGAACAAAAGACAGCTGCCTTCGTAGACGTCGACAGGATGTTCTTGTACAACAACATTTAACGGAAGACAGAGAAGACACTGCTGTTAAACACACACATACCACCAACGCACACAATCATTTTTCAAAAAGAATGTACAGATAGGACTTGATTTACAGCCACAATTTATTTATTGGTTCAATTTATTATTGGTTCAATTTATATGCCGCCCTTCTCTGGACACTCAGGGTGGCTTACAATGCATTAAGCAATAGCCTTCATACTTTTGTATATACCTGCTTAGTAGGGCTTTCGGCCCCCCCTAAGCGGTGTTCTATTTTATACAAAGTCAGCTTATTGCCCCCACAATCTGGGTCCTCATTTTACCTACCTCGAAAGGATGGAAGGCTGAGTCAACCTTGAGCCTGGTGAGATTCGAACTTGCAGTAATTGCAAATTCACTTCACTTAAAACCACTTTAATCTGCTGAGCCACCAAGATTCTTATAAATTAAGCCCAAAATATATGTTGCTAAGCAAGATAGTTGTTAAGTGAGTTTTGGCCTATTTTTATGACCTTTCTTGCCACAGTGGTTAAGTGACTCACTCCCCGCCCTCCACCATTGACTTTGCTTGTCAGAAGGTTGTAAAAAAGAATCCCACGATCCTGGGGCACTGCAACCGTCATAAAAGTGAGTCAGTTGCCAAGCAGCTGAATTTGGATCACATGATCAGGGGGACGCTGCAATGGTCTTGTGAAAAGCTTTCACAATTCACTTTTTTCAGGGCTGTTGTAACGATGAACAGTCATTAAGTAATGGTTGTAAGTTGAGGCGAGGGCTACCTGTATTTCTTGTGGCAAGCAAAGTCATTGTGCTGGAGAGCGCTTCTTTACATCAGCACCCTGGTAACTTTGCAAAGAGCAGAAAATTCCCACATCTTCCAAGCTGGAGATGCCTCAGCTCATGGCCAAGGAGGAAAGCAGGGAGAAAGAGCTTGCACAGAATGGAACTTTTTTTTTTAATACATTTTTCCTCCAGCACCTTCCCACACCGAAATATGCTCTGGCCTTTCTTCCAGCACCCCCAACCAGTGGTGGAATTCAGGTTTTTTTTACTACTAGTTCTGTGGGCATGGCTTGGTGGGCATGGTACGGCTTGGTGGCTGTGGCAGGGGAAGGATACTGCAAAATCCCCATTCCCTCCCCACTCCAGGGGAAGGATATTGCAAAATCCCCATTCCCTCCCCACTCCAAGGAAAGGATATTGCAAAATCCCCATTCTCTCCCCACTCCAGGGGAAGGATACTGCAAAATCCCCATTCCCTCCCCACTCCAGGGGAAGGATATTGCAAAATCTCCATTCTCTCCCCACTCCAGGGAAAGGATATTGCAAAATCTCCATTCCCACCCCATTCCGGAGCCAGCCACAAGTGGTATTTGCCGGTTCTATTCAAAATTTCTGCTACCGGTTCGTCAGAACCTGTCAGAGTCAGAACCTGCTGAATTTCACCCCTGCCCCCAACCCCAACAGGCTCTGGTCTTTCCTCCAGCACCCCCATTCCTCAAATACTCTGGCCTTTCCTCCAGCCCCCCCCCAAACCCCAAAACGAATGCTTTGGATAGGAAAAACCATCACCGGACCTTTCGGGGGAGGGGAAATCTTCCTTCCTGCAGGACAGGCTCCCCACCAGCCAGCCAGGACCCCTCCCCAGGGTGGGAAAGGGGTCATGGGATGGGGGGAGATAGAGGTGGAGCAATTCCAGGCCGGCTCGTGTGTGTGTGTGTGTGTGTATCTCTGTGTGTGTGTGTGTGTGTTGAATGCTTCCTTCCAAGGAGGCCAGCGAGAAAGTGCTTTGCAAACCCCGCGGGGCGTCTGCAAAGGGTCTTCCTGGGAATTGCAAGGCAAAAGCAACACTGGGCTGAAGCAGACGGAGTTCTGCCTGTCTCTCCCCCCCCCCCACAACCTTTCACAGCTGCTTTTTGGGGGAGGGGAAGAAAAGCATCCAAATGCAAGGGACGCCCCAACCTTGAGAAGGGAAAGATCCGAAGAAAGAGGGAGAGTTCACCCGCCCGGATGCATCAATGGACTGCAAGCGATCGAGTGCTCCAGACTCCTCCCACCCGCCCGGGATTCCAGGCTCCACCCACCTCGCAGCTCCGCCCTCGCCTTAGAGAAGGACAGCAGGTTCGCAGCTGCGCACTCTTCTGCAGGAAATCTAAGGGTTAATCCAAACTCCTCCCACCCACCAGGAATTCCAAGCTCCACCCAACCGACCTGGGAAAGGACGCTCTCGCCACGAGGATTGGAGAAGAGGATTGCGCCTGCGCACTCTCCTGCAGGCAATCTAAGGGTTAAAGAATCCCAGCTCCAGCTCCTTCCATCGACCCGGGATTCCAAGCTCCACCCACCGAACTGGAGAAGGGCTCTGCTTTCCTCGCAGCTCCGCTCTCGCCGCTAGGCTTGGAGAGCACGTCTGCGCCTGCGCACTCTTCTGGGGACATACAAGCCTTAAGAGTCCCAGCTCCAGGCTCCTCCCACCCACCTGTAACTCCGAGCTCCACCCCACCGACCTGGGAAAGGACGCGCGTTCCGCCCTCTTCTCACAGCTCCGCCCTCGCCACTTAAGTGTTGGCGAGCAGGTTGGCGCCTGCGCACTCTCTGCAAGCAATCTAAGGGTTAAAGAGAAAAAGGTATTTTTCCTAGAGTGGCGTCTCGCGTGATGGGCTCCTCCCCTCCCTCTCTTGCGAAGACTCGGTGCTCCTCCTTCCCCGCTCGGCTGGGAAGGGAAGCGTAGCGCTCAGTCGGTGGGCAGCGCCATCTCGTGGATCCCGGCCGCCAGTTGCGCGAAGGGAACGACTCTACCCCGTCCGCGATCCTTTGAGTGTCAGATCCCGAAATCGGGTCTCGCTCTAGTTTTGCGTTTGCGGTCGGGGGCAAAAGGGATCCCTCGGGGCTGCAAGGGTGGCAGACCGGTGTCAGGGCGTTCTCTCACATATTATGGTTTATTTTATGGTTTTTCTTTCCTTTGACTGTTTTTCATAGGGTTTTGGGTGTTAGAAGTCGTAGAATTAGCGTTGGAAGGGACCTTGGAGGTCTTCTAGTCCAACCCCCTGCTTAAGCAGTGAAAGTCCAGCTCCGTTTTTGCAAGGTTGACAAAATTCTAGACCTAGCTGAGTTTAGACAGGTCGTCCTCGATTTATGACCACCGTTGAGCTCAAAATTTCTGCGGCTAAGCGAGACAGTTGTTAAGTGAATTTTCCCCCCTGTCTTACAACCTTCCATAGTTGTTAAGTGAATCAAGTGCAGCTCTTCAGTTAAGTGAATCTGGCTTCCCCATTGATTTTGCTTGCCAGGAGGTCACAAAAGGGGAAGTCACGTGAACCCCAGGACGCTGCTGCCGTCGTAAATATAAGTCAGCCGCTAAGCGTCTCAGTTTTGATCACATGACCAATAGGGAAGCTGCAATGGTCATGAGTGAAAAATTGTCATTGAGTCACTTTTTTTCAGTGCCGTTGTAACTTTGGTCACTAAATGAACTGTTGGAAGTCGAGGACTACCTGCACACATCCTCATACAGACACACATTTATATAAACACAACCCCATCACAAGTTTACCACAGGAAGTGGCATAAAGATAATGTTCTTTTACAAATGTAAAAAGCTTTTTTTTTTCCTTTGTGCATTCCTCCAAAGGCTAGAGGTACAGTATGATTTCATCACAAAGGAGAATTCCTGCTCTCTAAGAAGGAACATGTTCCAGAAAACAAGGGTGTGGATCTATTGGTAAAATCATGAGACTAAAACATATGAAGAACGGTTGCAGGATATGCTGGGTATGGCTAGTCTGGAGAAAAGAAGGGGCATGAAAGCAGCATTCCAATATTTGAGAGGCTGCCACAAATCATCACAACGGAGAATTCCTTCTGAGAGACCTCCGGTGATGAAGCACCCACAACTTCTGGAGGCAAGTTGTTCCACTGGTTAATTGTTCTGTCAGGAAATTTCTCCTTAGTTCTAGGTTGCTTCTCTCCTTGGTTAGTTTCCACCCATTGCTTCTTATTCTACCCTCAGTGATTTCGAGAAACCCCTGTTCTTTGTAGCAACCCCTCAAATATTGGGACATCGCTATCATGTCTACCCAATCCTTCTCTTCATTAACTAAATCTTTCTTGTCCTACCTTCTGGTGTTTTGAAAAATAAATTGACCCCGCTATCACGTCACTCCTAATCCTTCTTTCCTCTAGACCAGTGATGGCTAACCTTTTTGCCATCGCGTGCCAAAAGGGGGGGGAGCGTGGTGGGGTCACATGCATGCGTGCCCACATCCATAATTCTATGTGCCCTCCCCCCCCGCTTTTGGTACGCAATGGCACGGTGGGCCCGTTTTTTGCTCTCCCCAGGCTCCAGAGCCTTTCTAGGAGCCTGGGCAGGGCAAAAACGGCCTTCCCCACCCCACCAGAGGCCCTCTGGAGGCCGGTAACAGTGTGTTTTCTGATTTCTGGTGGGCCCAGAAGGCCTGAAAATCAGCTGGCTGGTATACGCATGTGTGCCAGAGCTGAGCTCGCGTGCCCACCGATATGGCTCCGCGTGCCACCTGTGGCACCCGTGCCATAGGTTCGCCATCACGGCTCTAGACTCTATGCCTGCAACTGTTCTTTATATGTTTTAGCATCCAACCACCTAATCATATTTGTTGCTCTTTTCTGCATTCTTTCCAGAGTCTCAGCCTTCTTTTTTTAATAAGATGGCGACAGGGGTGAAATGATACCGGTTCGCTCCAGTTCGGCGAACCAGTAGTTTAAAAAAAGCTACTGGTTCCTCGGAACAGGTATTTCCGACGATCAGCTGTGCTAAATCACGCGCCACAGCTGGTCCCCCCCCCCGCTGTTCTACTTACCTTCCCATGCCTCCTTTTCGCGCGCACTGCACGCCAAATGCACACTGTGTGTGCATGCGCAGTGCGCACCAAAAGAAGGCTTGGGAAGGTAAGTAGAACAGCGGGGGGGACCAGCTGTGCAGTGCAGTTTAGCTTTGCTAGAAAGCAGGAAATCCTGCTTCCTAGTGAAGCTAAATCGCATGTCACAGCTGATCCCCCCTCTCTTCTACTTACCTTCGCAAGCCTCCTTTTGGTGCGCACTGCACCTGCGCACGCAGTGTGCATTTGATGTGCAGCGCACATGCACGGCCAGCGAACCAGTTTGGATTTCACCATTGGATGGCGACCAAAACTGTATCATATTTTTGCCTTGTGTTCTGGAAAGGCTTTGTAGCATTGTGGTGTCCACTGATTGCATGAAGAAAGACCCACTACAATGCCTTTAAGCTCAGATCACTGCAAAATAAGTGGGTGGGCTACCATTTATCCCCATAAATCCTTAACACCTCCCTTGATTAGTTTCCGTCCATTTTTCTTGTCTTGCCTTCTGATGATTTTGGAAAGTAAGTTGACGCCCTCTTCTTTGTGGCAGCCCCTCAAATACTGGAAGACTGCTGTCGTGTCATCCCTAGTCCTTCTTTTCTCTAGGCTGGCCATACCCAATTCCTGCAACCATTCTTCATAGTCTGCAGAGATCCTCAGTCATCCAGGTCATGGTTGTCCCAAAGGTGCTTTTTCAGGAGGCCACTGGACGTTCTCGTTTTTTCTTTGAAGATGTTTCGCTTCTCATCCAAGAAGCTTCTTCAGCTCTGGCAGGATAGTGTGGAACGGAAGGACGACTCTCACTCTGGTCATCACTTCTTTATCCTCCTACTATCAGGAAGGAGCTATAGAAGTATAGGCAGCTGCACAAACAGCCTGAAGAACAGTTTTTATCCATGGGCTGTCACTCCTGGATGAGAAATAACATCATAACTACGTAGTATGATGGACTTCGGGGCTGTTGCAATGTGTAACATGTCCGCACTGGTGCAATAGGACTGGGTGTTTTGTTAATATGATTTATTGGCTTAGGGATTTTTTGTCTTCACTGTGAGTTGTATTGTGCTGGGGGGGGGGGGTGCACTGAGGGAGCTCAACCAATCTCATTGTACAACTTGGCAACTTTAAGACTTGTGGACTTCAACTCCCAGAATTCCTCAGCCAGCAAAGCTGTGGACTTCAACTTTAAGACTTGTGGACTTCAACTCCCAGAATTCCTCAGCAGCTGTGGACTTCAACTTTAAGACTTGTGGACTTCAACTCCCAGAATTCTGGGAGTTGAAGTCCACAAGTCTTAAAGTTGCCAAGTTTGGAGACCCCTGTTTTAGAGGGTCGTTGAAGCACTTGGAGGTTTATCTGTGTCCTCAGGGTCACCTGAGTGGTGCTCCTGGTTACTGTAGACTGCAATTTAATCAGCTCTCTGCAAGAAATATAAATCCTTCCATTCCCCACTATTCTGTCAGAGCTGAAGAAGCTTTTTGGATGAGAAGCGAAATGTCTTCGAAAAAAACAACAACAAGAAACTCCAGTGGCCTCCTAAAAAAGCACCCTTGGGACAACCATGACCTGGATGACTTAAGAATCTCTACAGACTATTTAGTTTATTATTACTTTTTTTTAATTTAGTTTGTTAAACATGTACAAGGTAACAGGTATAAGTATAAACATCGACACGAGCACATGAAATGAGTACAAATAAATGGGGACAGTAGGACAGGGACGATAAACACGCTGGTACACTTACGCACGTCTCCTTTACGGATCTCTTAGGAATGGAGTGAGGTCCACAGTAGGCAGTTTAATGTTGAAGCTGTGGGGGTTTGAGGATGTAACAACGGAGTCTGGTAGAGCATTCCAGGCATTGACCACTCTGTTGCTGAAGTCGTATTTGCTGCAATCGAGTTTGGAGCGGTTTACCTTGAGTTTGTATTCATTGTTTACCCGTGTATTATTGAGGTTGAAGCTGAAGAAGTCGTTGACAGGTAAGACGTTGTAGCACACAATTTTGTGTACTATGCTTACATCAGACCGCAGGCGGCACAGTTCCAGATTGTCCAAGCCCAAAATTTCAAGCCTGGTGGCATAAGGGACTCTATTGGGAGTAGAGGAGTGGAGTACTCATCTTATGGACTCCTAGTATCTACTAGCATTAATTAACCTATTTTAAATCTTGGTCTGATGTTTGTAAACTGTATGGATGATACAGAAATATGGTTTGCATTCTTTATTCTTATTATTTTTACCATATATATATATATATATATATATATATATATATATATAGGTCTTTGGTTATTCGGGTTTTCTCCCGCGTAAAATTGGAAGTGTCTTGGCGACGTTTCGACGAAGTCTCATTCGTCATCTTCAGGCTGGTGTTCTCGGCTTCGTGCTTCCAGGAGCAATGTGCGAAGCCAAACAACAGCAATGCAGCTCACCAGCTCAAATCCCCCTGCAACTCAGACTAACCCGAGCACAGCCAAGCCCCCACCCAAACAGAGCACACCCCCATCCAATCAGAGCATAGCCAGGCCCCCAACCAATCAAAGCACACCTCCACCCAATCAGAACACAGCCATGCTCCCACCCAATCAGCTCCCACCCCCACTGGCAGTTAAAAGGAGGAAACAGCTGCAATCACACATTGCTCCTGGAAGCACGAAGCCGAGAACACCAGCCTGAAGATGACGAATGAGACTTTGTCGAAACGTCGCCAAGACACTTCCAATTTTACGCGGGAGAAAACCCGAATAACCAAAGACCTACATACAAACACCCGCGAAAACCTCAGAAAATATATATATATATATATATATATATATATATATATATAAAACTGTTTTATATGGTCTTGATAATGTTAACAACGGAGTCCGGTAGAGCATTCCAGGCATTGACCACTCTGTTGCTGAAGTCGTGTTTTCTGCAATCGAGTTTGTATCTGTTGTTCGCTATGTTTAACTACTGTTTATATTGTTTACTATGAAGAACGGTTGCGGGAATTTGTATGGTTGGGATGTTCTTCGTAGGCCTTCAGGCCTTCAATCATCCTAGTTGCTCTTCTCCGTCCTTCTGGAGGACTGACACCTTTAGGATGGACCCGATCTGATCTCCCTGAAGTCCAAGGGACTCTCAAAAGTCTTCTCCCGCACCACAATCTGAAAGCATCATCCAGCTGTTTGAGGGATACAGAAACCCGAGGACCATCCAGGACCCAGGATGCAGAGGGGGTGAAGGAAGCCTTTGCAATACCCGGCAGCCACCAGGGGGCAGCCTAATGGCCCATTTCATTCTTGCCCCGGTTTCAGGGCTGGGAGCCGCTGGGAGGATGCAGTTGCAAACCAGGTCATCCCTTGCCTTCCAAAGCTTGGCTTGGGCTGCCCTCTGGCGGCCGTCCGGAGTTTACCCCTAGGCTCTCCCCTCCTGGCACCAACCCCGCCCGCTCAGCCGTCCAAGGTAGCCTTGCCTTCTCTCATTGGCCGAGCCCCCGCCTCCCTCTCTTCGCCCCGCCTCCCGGATTGGCTCCTCCTCCCTCTTTCTGGGAAGGGAGCGAAGCACAAAGGGAAGCGTCGATCGCTGCCTCCCGCCCCTTCCCTCGACCCTCCCCCCCTCCCCACCCCGCGGGGAGATCCGTGGCTCCGGTGAGTCCCTTTGCGACGCTCAGCTCTTTTCCGCCTTGCAGGATTAAAAAGGGGGGGGTGCAGTGATCGCGTCGCCCCCCCTCCCCTTCCTATGCTTGCACTACAACTCCCATTGTCCCCAGAGCTGCTTGCCGCAGCTTCCCACGTGGCTGGCTCCCTTGCTTCCCCACGCCCTTCCTTCTCTTTCCCTTCCTATCTTTTGCACCGCGTCTCAGCGCTCGCTCCCCCCCCCCCCCCCCCCCCCCCTCGTTTTCCCCTCCTTTCTTTTTCCCCCCCCCCCCCCCCCCCCCCCCCCCCCCCCCCCGCTTTCCACTGGGGTCGTGTCCTTGCTTTGGATTTTCCCACCTCCCCCATTCTTCAACCCCCAGTCTTAGCAATCAGAGAGTAAGTAGCTCCTTGATTTCTGATTTTTTTTCCCCTTCGAAAGGAGGAGGCGATTGAAAGACCGGGGGGGGGGGCGCTTGGGGGGGAAGGATCGCCCTTTTAAAAAAAAAATGGGATCATCCACCTCTAGGATCCTTTCCAAGGAAGATCCCGCCGCCCTTTCTCAAAAGCGAGCCCCGTCCTCCTTACAAGGAGAGAATGTGGTGGGACGATTGCACCGGATTTAGGAGGGCTGGGATCCACCGGGAGGTTTTTATGCGGTGCAAAAATCTGCGTGGGTTTCTGGGGATTTTTTTGCTTGTAGGGCGAAAGGTTTTTGTTAGCTCCCTTCCTCGAGGATCACTCAGGGGGGGAAAAAAACACCAAGCATGGGCAGAGAATCGTGATTCCTATAAAAGCCAAAACTGGGCCGGAGCAGGGTGGGTGGGCAGAGGATCCTTCCTGCTTGTCTTTTCCTCCACCTCCAATGTCTTAAAATTTTCTTGTTCCTCTTTTTGGAGGAAGACTAAGGGGCTAAGGTGAAAAGCCCTTTGGGAAGAAAGCAAATGCAGAAATTGCAGGCAGAGGTGGGTGGGAAACGGAGAGATGTTGTGGTTGATTTGGCTGGAACTCTGGGTGGAAGCTGAAGGTGGGAAAAGGGCCATGAGGATTGGAGCCCCCCCCCCCCCCGGGGTTTCCCTTTTTATTCCCCCCCCCCCATGGGCGAAAGGCTGAAACACACCCCCAGGGTTCTCCACTTATTCTTCAATAGTTGGTGGCATCTATCGGTTTCCAAACTAGAATAGCATAAATAGAATAGAAGAATAGGGATAGAATGGAATGGAATGGAATGGAATAGAATGAAATAGAACAGAAATAGAAAAATAGGGATAGGACAGGACAGGACATTCTTTCTTGGCCAAGTGTGATTGGACACACAAGGAATTTGTCTCCACTGCATAAGCTCTCAGTGTACATACAAGCACAGGTGATAACTCATGGTCATAGAACTTAGTACATAGTACAAGAAGTGATAAATCATTAGCAATAGCACTTAATAATAATAATAATTTTATTTCTATACCGCCCTTCTTCCCGAAGGACTCAGGGCGCTGTACAGCCTATTAAAAGCACAAGACAAACATCAGTTAAAATAATTAAATAATTTCGGCTCAGTTTAAGACCCCCAAAATTTAAAACACCCGATTTAAAATTATTACATTGATAGCCCGGCCTGGCGGAACAACAGGGTCTTGAGGGCACAGCGAAATACCCGGAGGTCGGAGATCTTACGCATTTCCCGGGGCAGTACATTCCACAGGGCTGGGGCTCCCCTTAGACTTATCTACTGCTTCACTGTGCTTTACAGCTCTCTAAGACCGTGATGGCAAACCTATGGCACGGGTGCCACATGGAGCCATATCTATGGGCACGCACATTGCCATAGCTGAGCTCCAGCACGCATGCGTGCGCCGGTCAACTGATTTTTGGGCCTTCCGGTCCCACCGGAAGTTGGAAAATGGGCTGTTTCTGGCCTCCGGGTGGGTGGGGAAGGCCGTTTTCGCCCTCCCCAGGCTCCTAGAAAGCCTCTGGAGTCTGGGAAGGGTGAAAAATGGGCCCACCGTGCTAAAAGGGGGGGGGGTGCACACGCATGTGCGGGAGCAGGGCGCATTGAATTACGGGTGTGGGCACGCCCATGGGCAACCTCCCCGGGCTTCCCCCGCTTTTGGCACGCGACGGCGAAAAGGTTAGCCATCACTGCTCTAAGCAGTTTACGGAGTCAGCATATTGCCCCCAACAATCTTGGTCCTCATTTTACCAACCTCAGAAGGATGGAATGGATTAAAAAGAAAAGGAGCGGAAGGGAGATCTGACTTGGCTAGCTGTAGGTAGTCCTTGGCTGACAACCGTTCGTTTAGTGACTAAAATTACGATGGCACTGAAAAAAGTGACTTATGACCATTTTTCTGCTCCTGTAGCATCATAATCTACAAATCCCCAGGGGGAAACTAATCCGGCCGTCTGATTTTTAGAAATACCATTTAATCTCCGCAATGTAATTTTGCTTGAGACAGGAAAGTGGTGAAGAGAGTGGTGAGGACGGCAGAAAAGGTTATGGGTAGTTCACTTCCTTCTATCCAAAACATGGCATATACGTGACGCTTGAATAGAGTCTGCAGGATTGTCTGGGATGCTACACATCCTCTTCACAAGCTGTTTCCCTTGTTACCTTCGTGGTATCGTGGACATCTAGATTCAGTCACAGTTTTGTTCCACATAGCTTGTGAACTCTCTCAGGTTTCCTCTTTCCGCTATGCATTCAAAATGGACAGTGATTAATGTGTGTATACATAAATTATATTTTGCTGATAAAGAAATAAAGGGAGACTAGTACAGATCTATTTCAAGCTATTTAGCTCTCATCAGCTAGCCATACCCTTACTTGGATTCGAACTTGGGCTGCCTGCATATTAGGCAGTTGTATTAACCTCTGAGCCACAAGTTCTCCTCCCTTCATCAGCTTGAGCCAGGGGAGAGATTAAGTGTTGACGGCTCCTGGATTGGAGCTGAAAGGCGAAAGGGATGCAGTATGCTCCCTTCCACATGTTGGGTAGACCAGGTGTCTCGATAGAAAAACACTTTATATATATATAAGTATATATATTCAATATATTGAGTATATATACTCAAAAGAAAAAGTATATATCTATCCATGCACGTCTGTAATACACATATACACATGCTATATACTTACCTACCAGAGATGGAATTCAAATCCCGGCGCTACCAGTTTGCTATCGGTAGCTCTCTCTCTCTCTCTCCCAAACTGGTAGCGCCGGGATTTGAATTCCATCTCTGGTAGATAGGTATATAGCATGTGTATATGTGTATTACAGATGTGCATGGATAGATATATACTTTTTCTTTTGAGCGCAGGCAACAAAATTTCATTTTTAATGTGGGCCAGTGTGCTCACAGTAAAAAATGACAATAAACGTTGTATCTTTTCTTTTCTTGCAAGTCCTAAGGCTGAAGAGTTTCAACCATCTGAGCCTCCGGAAGAAACTTGGCCGTCCAGCAGCGTGAACTTCTAACCTGTTTGGGGCAGACTTCGGAGATGGAAGACCAAGATTTGACTAGCCTTGAAGCTGGAAGAAGCCTCGATGTCCTGGATGTTGGAAATGGGGCAGAATTCTGGGGGAAGAAAGTGCAGAATATCTTGCGTGGGGCGCACACTTGCTGGTCAGAACAGCACAAACGTTTCAGGGAGTTTTGTTACCAAGAAGCAGAAGGTCCTCGGGAAGTTTGGAGCCGAATTCATGACCTTTGTCACAAATGGCTGAAGCCCAAAAGGCATACCAAAGCTCAGATCTTGGATCTGGTGATTCTGGAGCAGTTCCTGAAAATCTTGCCGCCAGAGATGGGGAACTGGGTTCGAGAGTGTGGGCCGGAGACCAGCTCGGAGGCCGTTGCCTTGGCAGAAGGATTCCTTCTGAGCGAGATAGAGGGAGCGCAGGTAAGGGTATTTTCGTCAGGTGCCTAAATTGTTGGCTCGATTTTGGAAAGCAATCCGAAAAGCTATCCTTTTCTGAATTTTACCCAAGAAAGAAATAGCCAATTGCAGTGTACCAAAGTACTGGACAAGTGGACATTCTCTATTTGCACATTATTAAACTGGGTTTGCTTAACCACAGTTTGTTGAATGAAGTGTAATTGCTTGGGTCACCTCACAAGGTGAGCTATCAGGCGTACAATTTGTAGAAATCATTATCGGAAGTTCTTCCCAAGCTCTAAAAGAGTCCAGGCAGTTGCCAGCAAGGACAGAAATACAGCGAGTCCTCAACTTACAACAGTTCGTTTAGTGACCAACATCACTGGAAAAAGTGACATGATCGTTTTTCACACATATGACCGTTGCAGCATCCCAACAATCATGTGATCAAAATTAAGATGCTTCGCAACTGACTCATATTAATATAATAATAATAATAGTAGTAGTAGTAGTAGTAGTAGTAGTAGTAGTATTTATATACCACCCTCTTCCCGAAGAACTCGGGGCAGTGTACAGCCAATTAAAACATAAATATACAGTATCAAAGTTAAAATTAATTAAAATTCATTAAATAGTTTTCGCCGAATTTTAAAACCCAATTTAAAATCATTCAATTAGATAGCACCGCCTGTCGGAACAGTAGGGTCTTGAGGGCACAGCGAAAGACCCAGAGATCAAAGATGTTACGAATATCCGGGGGCAATTCATTCCAAAGGGCAGGGGCTCCGACAGAGAATGCTCTCCTCCTGGGTGTCACCAGCTGGCATAACTTGGCCAATGGCACCCTGAGGAGTCCCTCTGTGGGAGCGAACTGGTCGGTGGGAGGCTGTTGGTGGCAGAAGGCGGTCCCGTAGATAACCTGGTCCTATGCCATGGAGCGCTTTAAAGTGCAATTCAACATTTTGAATTGCACTCGGAAGACCACTGGGAGCCAGTGCACTCGCGCAGGAGAGGTGTTACATGGGCGTAACGAGGTGCGCCCATAACTACCCACGCGGCCACATTCTGGACCAGTTGGAGCCTCCGAGTGCTCTTCAAGGGGAGCCCCATGTAGAGAGCATTACAGTAGTCCAGACGGGAGGTGACGAGGGTGTGAGTGACTGTGCGCAAGGCATCCTGGCCCAGAAAGGGACGCAACTGGCGGATCAGGTGAACCTGATAGAAAGCCCCCCCGGCTACGGCCGTCATGTGCTCTTCTAAAGACAGCCGTGAGTCCAGGCGAACGCTCAGATTGCAAGCCCCCTCTGTGTGGGACAAAGATTCACCCCCAATAGTCAGCGATGGCACCAGCTGACTATACCGGGACGCCGGAAGCCACAGCCACTCGGTCTTGGAAGGGTTGAGCTTGAGCCTATTTCTCCCCATACAGACCCGCACGGCCTCCAGGTAACGGGACATCACATCAAGGGCATCATTGGGGTGGTTTGGAGTAGAGATGTACAGCTGGGTGTCATCAGTGTACTGATGGACTCTCACCCCAAAACCACGGATGATCTCACCCAGCGGCTTCACATAAATGTTGAACAGAAGGGGCGAGAGGACCGATCCCTGCGGCACCCCCCAAGCGAGGCGCCTCGAGGTCAATCTCTGCCCCCCTGCCAACACAAACTGCGAGCGGTCGGAGAGGTAGGAGGAGAACCACTGTAGCACGGTGCCTCCAATTCCTAATCCCCTCAACCGCTGCAGCATGATACCATGGTCGATGGTATCAAAAGCCGCTGAGAGATCTAATAGGACCAGGACAGAGGAGCAACCCCTGTCCCGAGCTCTCCAGAGATCATCAACCAATGCGACCAATGCCGTTTCTGTGCTGTACCCCTGCCTGAAGCCCGACTGGTACAGGTCTAGATAGACAGCTTCCTCCAGGTACTGGGGTAGTTGTGGGGCCACCACACTCTCAACAACCTTCGCCACAAAATGAAGATTGGAGACCGGACGATAATTTACTAATACAACCAGGTCCAGGGATGGCTTTTTGAGGAGGGGCCTCACCACCGCCTCTTTCAAGGCGGCGGGAAAGGCACCCTCACTCAAGGAAGCATTTATAATCCCCTGGAGCCAGCCTCGTGTAACCTCCCGGGAGGCCAGTACCAACCAGGAGGGACACGGGTCCAATAAACATGTGGCACACTAAGCCTCCCCAGAATCCTGTCCACGTCCTCGGGAGCCACAGAGTCAAACTCTTCCCAGATAATATCCTCAAGACTCGCTCCCGTCTCCCTCCCTGGACTCATCCAGTCGGAGTCCAAGCCTTCCCGAATCTGAGCGACTTTATCATGCAGGAACTGTACAAAATCCTCAGCTCGACCCTGCAAGGGATCTTCCCGCACTCCCACCCGAAGGAGGGAGTGGGTCACCCTAAACAGAGCGGCTGGGCGGTTCTCTGCAGATGAGATAAGAGCGGAAAAATAGTTAGATTTTTATAACGGTTGCAGGGTCCCAGGGTCACATGAGTCCCCTTTGGTGACCTTCTGACAAGTCAATCAATAGGGAAGCCATTCACTTAACAACTGTGGCAAGAAACTTCGTAAAATGGGGCAAAACTCACTTAACGATCTCACTTAGCAATAGAAAATTTTGGCTCCATTGTGGTCGTAAATTGAGGACTACCTGTACCGTAAACCTTTAGGTGCTTGAGGAATATTGTTTACCAGCGTTTTAAGAAAACTGTCAATTGGATTGATGTCTTGGCAGGAATCACGTAAAGAAATTGGTGAAGAGAGGGGTCAAAGTTGACTGCGGAAAGATTGAAATAGTAAATAAAATATTGAAATATTAAATTAGACCTTATATTGAGAAGATCTTGCGAGTGGTGCAGTGGCCTAGAGGTGGAGCTCTCACCTCACAATCGGGAACTGTGAGTTTGATCCTAGGTAGAGGCTGATATTTCTGTCTAGGCCAGGGGTCTGCAACCTTAAACATTCAAAGAGCCATTTGGACCTGTTTCCCACAGAAAAGAAAACACCAGGAACCACAAAACCCTTCCCGTGCCCGACTATTTCTTGAGCGGCCACAAAACTAGCATATTTGGTTGAATTAAACATTCTGTTTTCTTCTGAAAGTTTTATTTTCTTGGATTTATCCATGGTTGGCCTATCGGGGGTTGAAAAGCTCAATAAATCGCATGCCGGTGGGTGTCACACATTGATGGTTGTGACGCATATTTTGAGTGAAAGGGAGCCACAGCAGAGGGGTGAAAGAGCCACATGCGGCTCCAGAACCGCGGGTTGCTGATCCCTGCTCTAGGCACGCTAAGAATATATCTGCTGAACAAAACTCCGCATTGGTGACAGGAAGGGCATCCGGCCAGTAAAACACTCTGCTAGCTCCATTCAGTTGCCGAGACTCCACCTCGCGAGGATTATGGGGTCGTTAAAAGATAAAGAAGAAGATTGAGAAGAACATTCCCTTCCCTAGCCTTGAGATACTTGGTGGTGGTTGGTTAATTGGTTTGGTTTATATAATGGCCCACCATTTAGGTCCTAGCCAGATTTGGACTTGCTTACCTTTTTCAAATTCAGCCAAGTTCAATTAGATGCTATTCCATGAAGATCTTGCTGTCATATCCATGTAGTTTTATTGGTAACAAATTGGAAGTGGTCTATCATTGCCATTTTATAGGATTAATTAATTCCAGTCATTCATTTCTACATACATGTTACTTTTATAGGTAGTCCTTGACTCACCACAGTTCGTTTAGAGACCGTTCGAAGTTTCAACGGCTCTGAAAAAAGTGACCGTTTTTCACACTCAACGACGATTGTAGCATCCCCACGGTCACATAATCAAAATTCAAGCGCTTGTCAAGTGATTCATGTTACGATGGTTATAGAGTCCCGGGGTCATGTGATCCCTTTTTGTGACCACCTGACCAGCAAAATCAATGGGGAAGCCAAGTTCACTTAACAGCCTGTTACTAATTTAACAACTGCAGGGATTCACTTAACAACTGGCAGGAGTGGTTGTAAAAGGGAGCAAAGCTCATTTAACGTCTTGGCTTAGCAACAGAAATTTTGGACTCAATTCTGATGGTTAAGTCGAGGACTACCATCATTTATAAGTGGCCTCACTCCCAGTGACTCTGCATAGCTTACATCAAAGTAAAAAAAAAATCAAAACCTACAAAAGAATCACGGATGGCCTCCAAAGTACCATATAGCCAAAAATAACCAACATCCAATACGGGTTCAACCTTCACTTTGTCTCGGAGAACAGCCAGTTCTTTACTATCTTCCTAAACAACATCAAGGTGGGAGCTTCTGTGTGGTGGCGCAGTGGTTAAAATGCAATATTGCAAGCTACTCCTGCTGACTGCCGGCTGCCAGCAGTTCGAGTCTCACTAGCTGAAGGTTGACTCAATCTTTAATCCTTCCGAGGTCGGTAAAATGAGGACCCAGATTGTTGGGGACAATATGCTGACTCCAGTGGTGGAATTCAAATTTTTTTACTACCGGTTCTGTGGGCGTGGCTTGGTGGGCGCGGCAGGGGAAGGATACTGTAAAATCCCCATTCCCTCCCCACTCCTGGGGAAAGGATATTGTAAAATCTCCATTCCCATCCCACTCTGGGGGCAGCCGGAGGTGGCATTTGCCGGTTCTCCAAACTAGTCAAAATTTCTGCTACCGGTTCTCCAGAACCTGTCAGACCCTGCTGAATAGCACCTCTGGCTGACTCTGTAAACCACTTAAGAGAAGGCTGCAAAGCAGTATATAAGTCTAAGTACTATTCTGAGTCTCCTGAGAAAGGCCAGCTTCCTAGATCCCACTAGATCAAGGGTCTCCAAACTTGGCAACTTTTAAGACTTGTGGACTTCAACTCCCAGAATTCCTCAGCCAGGGGAAGTTCTTAAAGTTCTTAAAGTTGCCAAGTTTGGAGATTGGCACTAAAGGACACTTCTTAATCAGCAAGACTCAAGAGCTTGTCCACTCTGCCTGATCAGCCTAGACCCGTGATGGCGAACCTATGGCACAGGTGCCACAGGTGGCACGCGGAGCCATATCGGTGGGCACGCGAGCTCAGCTCCAGCATGCATGCATGTGCCAGCCAGCTGATTTTCGGGCCTTCTGGGCCCACCAGAAGTCAGGAAACACACTGTTTCCGGCCTCTGGAGGGGGTGGGGAAGGCCGTTTTTGCCCTCCCCAGGCTCCTATAAAGGCTCTGGAGCCTGAGGAGAGCAAAAAATGGGCCTACCGGGCCCACCATGCCATCGCGTGCCAAAAGCGGGGGGAGCACGGGGGGGGCAGGGTGCATAGAATTATGGATGTGGGCACACATGCGTGTGACCCCACCATGCTCCTCCCGTTTTTGGCACGCGATGGCAAAAAGGTTAGCCATCACTGGCCTAGACTCTAGAAACAACCATAGATGGACCACCCCTCAAATAACCAGGCCCTATGTCCCAAAGGGTTTCATAGCTATAACCATCATCTCGTGGTGCCAACTCGTAATCAGTACAACTTGCAAACCAGTGTGGTCACATGGGCAAACCAAGCCATGCCCAAAACTTCTTTTATTAACCTTTCGTTTTAATGGAAACAAGCAAATCCCCAAAGATTTGGAGACGGGTAGTAAAAAAAGCTAAAAATTGTCCTGCAAAAGAGATAACTTTTCTTTTTCTTTTTTTTTTTTTGCAAGACATAACCACAGTAGAATGTGAACATTAAGTACGTGGTTAAATAGGTTTAAAACAGGCGTGTCAAACTCGATTTCATTGAGGGCCACATCAGGGTTGTGTTTGACCGGGGGGGCAGTGGGGGCATGGCCAGTCGACGTCACTTGTGTCGGGGGCAGCCTGAGTGCTCTGCCAGCAAAAATGAAGTTCGGGAGGGCTGCGTGCGGCCCTCACAAGCTCCATTTTCGACTGAGACGGCCTCCTGCAACCCTCTGCCAGCGAAACTGGAGTTTGGGAAGGCCCCGCGCAGCCCTGCCAAACTCCATTTTTGCTGTTAGAGGCACCATTTGGGGGGGGGTGTCCTTCATTGTTTCCAGAGTGGACCTGTGGACCAGATCTAAGCATCCTGCGGGCCGCATTTGGCTCAGAAGGCTTTGAGTTTGACACCCCTGGTTTAAAAGGTGACAGGACAAAATCATAGCGATTTTGAAATCATTTTCATCCCTGTTGGGTCTTTGCGCAAACTTCCATAACGCCTATAATTTCCCGGCAACGTGAAGCATTGAACCCGCGTTTGCAAAAATGATGAGTAATTTTCTTTGCATGGATTCTTCTTCCTGGTTTCAGGCACAAGGGATGCTGGCGAGACCTGCCTCTGAGTTTCCTGACCCGGACAGTTTATCAGCCGCCACTAATCCAAGGCCACCATTTGAGAAAATCCTGATGGATAAGGCCACCTCTCTAGGTAAAGATCAGCGGATGGTATTTCATGGAATCGATCGCCTTTCCTCACCATCCATTGTGAAAGATACGTAAAGCGTAAAATCTGTCTTTGCTTTACCTGCAGAAAATCAAGTGGCCATTGACGGTGGGAGAGGAACCGCTTCTCTGCAGTCAGATCAGGTAAGACAAGGATTATGCAGGGAAGCGCAGGAGTGAGTTTTACTTACCTTTACTACTGGTTTGCAGCGGGACCGCACGCGTGCACTTTCCTTACTTGCGCGCATTTCTGCGCATGCGCAGAAGCTTCCTGACGACGTCTGGGTTGGTGGGCGGAGCCTCCCGCCGGTTTTACTACCGGTTCTTGCAAACCGGTCTGAACCGGGGGCCACCCACCACTGAAGCACAGGAGTAAAGGTGTCTGCAGGATGGGTGGCTTTCATCAGAACGACAGAAACAGGGCTGTCCCTTTCCAGCACAAGCTTTGTCCCTTTCATACATGATGCATAGATTTTTTTTAAAAAACAGAGCTTGCAGAACAACCTGCGAAAACCTTTGACTGGATTTTGTCCTTTACGAATCGGTTGTTCGCCATCCAGACCCCCATAGCCTCCAAGCACTGCAAGAGGGCAGCAACAGAGTCACTTGAGTCATGGGAATGGAGATACAAAGTTGAATATCATCAGCACACTGATGGTACCTCATCCCATGTTGGCACCTGATTTCACCCAGCTCTGAGCTGAAGAAGCTTCTTGGATGAGAAGCGAAACGTCTTCAAAGAAAAACAAGAAAGTCCATTGGCCTTTTGAAAAAGAACCTTTGGGACAAAGAGCCTTGGATAGTACAGTGGTCTAAAGCACCCTGTTATTAACACCAGCTGCCTGCAATTATTGCAGGTTCGAATCTCACCAAGGCTCAAGGTTGACTCAGCCTTCCATCCTTTCTAAGGTAGGTAAATTGAGGACCCAGTTTGTGGGGGCAATAAGCTGACTTTGTATAAATATACAAAAGTACGAAGGCTATTGCTTAACACATTGTAAGCCGCCCTGAGTCTCCGGAGAAGGGCGGCATATAAATCAATTTTTTTTAAAAAAAAAAGTGCAACCAGTGTTATTTCTGTCCCATAACCAGGCCTGAATCTTCACTGGAGGAGATCAAGATACTTCCATTTCATTCAGAACCCTCTGAATTCTATCATCTTCCTTAGAAAGGGAAGGCGGGAGATTGGATGAAAATTGTCCAGACTGGTGGGATCAAGAGATATTTTTTTTGAGGAGGGAGTGAACTGGGGCCTCCTTGAATGGTCCCGGAAATGCCTTCTCCCGCAGTGAAGACTTTATCACTGCATCTTGAAAGCTTTCACCAGCAAGAAGGATGGGATCTAATTGACTGGTGGGTTTTACCAACAGCATTTAGGACCCTATCCATTTCATCAGGTTCAACAGGCACTGTGATTAACATTCAGCTGCCTGCAATTACTGCAAGTTCTAATCCCACCAGGCTCAAGGTTGACTCAGCCTTCCATCCTTTCTAAGGTAGGTAAAATGAGGACCCAGATTGTGGGGGCAATAAGCTGACTTTGTATAAATATACAAAAGTATTAACGCATTGTAAGCCACCCTGAGTCTCCAGAGAAGGGCGGCATATAAATCAAATTAAAAAAAAAAACAGGCTCAAACCATTCACAAATAACTGTTGAGATCTAGGCTTTCCGAGTCATTAAAACCCATGAGTAGTCCCCAAAGCTTCTTTTATTGCAACAGCTGTGCATTACGTTCATTCACAGCTGAGTCCCAATTAGTTGCAAAAAGTCCTTCGGGAGAAGTCCTTTGGGATAATCACCAACCTTTTATCTCCCTTGACATGCTGCCAAAGACCTACTTGGCAAAGCCACACCTAGTCCAGAATCAAACAGAGATGCCGACTGGGAACAGAATTAACGTTGCTTTCCTGCAAAAGCCCTGCGTGCCTTTGCTCCTCTTTTAAGCCTTATGGGAGGGGCCAATCATCTCCAGGCCTTACTCCTGAGTCGTCCCTTTAGTTTTAACTGTTCTTGCCTTCTGGCAGCTCTGCGCATGCATGCGCACTAGGAACAGGCTCCTCCCGTTCCTCTGCCTCTCTGATGTCTGACACTGGAGGCTCCGGAGTCTGCGCATAACTCCCAGATGGCCCTGGCTCCATCTCTGCCTCCGACGCAGAGCCCACGTCCAAGCCTTCCCCAGACTCCAGGACGGGCCCATGTTCCTCTGCTGACTCCTCACTGTCCGACTCCACTGCCAGCTCCGCAGGCTGCTGGCTGACCACAACAATAACTTGTGCCTTCCGCCGTGCCCTTAAAACTTTCTTCTTTCAGCAAGCCGGGTTGGCTTAACAAATTCTTTTAATAATTTTAATTGGTTTGTCTTTTTAAATTTGGGGCCAAACAGAGATATTTTTAAAATTGTTTTTAATGTTTGCGTTGTATGTTTTTATTTGGCTGTACACCGCCCTGAGTCCTCAGGGAGAAGGGCGGTATGTACATTTGAAATAAAATAAAATAAATAAAAAAATAGCTGAATAAGACCCAAAGGTGCTTTTTTTCAGAAGGCAACTGGGCTTTCTTGTTTTTTTTTCTTTTGAAGACGTTTCGCTTCTCATCCAAGAAGCTTCTTCAGCTCTGACAGGATCATAGTGGGGAACGGAATGGATGAGAAGCGAAACGTCTTCAAAGTCCAGTTGCCTTCTGAAAAAAGCACCTTTGGGACAACCATGACCTGGATGACTGAGAATCTCTACAGACTTTTAACTGAGTAAGACCTTTCCCCAGGTATCTCTAACGCAGTGGCCTCCAACCTTTTGGGCCCCAGGGACAGGTTCCGTGAAGAAAGGTTTTTCCGTGGACCAGAGGGGGCATGGTTTTGCATGCTGCCTGCATACCGTGGATGGGGCTTTGCTTGTTTGCGGGGCCTGGTTGCTGGCATGTCCGCAACCGATGTCAGTCCACTGACAGGGAGTTTGGGACCTCTGCTCCGATGGACCTGTAACACCCATGGGCTCCAACTGGGAATGAAACTGAACAACCTTGCCAGGTGTTCAACAAGTTCTTCTTGCCTTTGTATTAAACAAAAGAATCATGTTTTGGCTTTGCATGATGTACTTTAGTCCTGTCACCTTCTCTCCGTTAAGAAGTTTGAAGGCAACTCAGAAAATATTGGCTCGTAGAATAACATGTTTTCTTCTTCTTTTAGGGCTCAGGGCCTGTTAACAAAGTGGCTATGGAGGAAAGGGCTCCATTAGATCCAAACCAGATGGACGCAATAGAAGAGAATTATGGGTCGGTGCCATCTCTGGGTAAGTTTTCATCTTGGTTACGATAATCAGAAATGACTGCCATCCATTGTGCTAATCAGTGCCCTGTGGGTGAGTCTTAGAGAACAGTAGTACCTCATCCATGTGCATTATGCCAGAGCATGGAAAGCAGTGAGAATAGAAAGGCACTTTGGTCTAGTGACTAAGTTCTACCAAGTTAGAAACCGGGAATGTGAGTTCTACTCCTACCATAGGCATGAAAGTGGGCTGGATGACCTTGAGCCAGTAATTCTCTCACAGCCCAACTGACCTCACAGAGTGGCTGTTATGGGGAAAGTAGGAGGAGGAAAGAATATTAGGTATGTTTTATTACTTATAAAAATAGTAAAGGCAGAAAATAAATAAATTTAAAAAAATAAATAAAAATTAGGCTGAGGTGATTGTTTATGGCATCTCCTCGGTTCCTTTTAGTACAGATTGAGCCTGTAGTACAGTGGTTTAAAGCACCCTGTTATTAACATCTATTAACATCTGCTGCTTGTAATTACTGCAAGTTCAAATCCCACCAGGCTCAAGGTTGACTCAGCCTTCCATCCTTTCTAAGGTGGGTAAAATGAGGACCCGGTTTGTGGGGGCAATAAGCTGACTTTGTATAAATATACAAAAGTATGAAGGCTATTGCTTAATGCACTGTAAGCCGCCCTGAGTCTCCGGAGAAGGGCGGCATATAAATCAAATAAAAATAAAATAATAAATAAAATAAAGACAGTCTTTCATCTTACAACTGTTCGGTTAGTGACTGTTCAAAGTTACAACAGCACTGAAAAAAGTGACTTATGACCATTTTTCATACTTACGACCATTGCAGCACCCCCATGGTCACGTGATTTACATTTGGATGCTTGACAACTGACTCACATTTATGACATTTGTGGTGTCCTGGGGTCATGTGGTCATGTTTTGCGACCTTCTGACAAGCAAAGTCCATAGGAAAATCAGATTCATTTAACAACCGTGTTACTAATTTAACAACTGCAGAGATTCGCGTAACAAATGTGGCAAGAAAAGTCGTAAAATGGTGCAAAACTCACGTAACAAATTTCTCACTTAGCAACATAAATTTTGAGCTCCATTGTGGTCATTAAGTTGAGGGCTACCTGTATCTTCTTTTATGACCCTTAATATCTTCGGTTCTCAACAGTTTCAGACATGGATGTTAGAGAGAGATAGACAGAAATTTGTGAAGGGATTTACTGATTCCGTCAGGATATTGCTTGTAGACGTTTCAATACCCAGCTAGGTAACATCATCAGAGATAGTGAGGGTGAGGCTTTCTCCCTGTTTACTTACAGTAGCACTCCCATCAACACTGGCAAGGGAGCCTGGTGGCGCAGTGGACTAAGTACTCTTAAAAGTAGCACTTAAGTTTCCAGCTGCCTGCAATTACTGCAAGTTCAAATCCCACCAGGCTCAAGGTTGACTCAGCCTTCCATCCTTTCTAAGGTAGGTAAAATGAGGACCCAGATTGTGGGGGCAATAAGCTGACTTTGTATAAATATACAAAAGTATGAAGGCTATTGCTTAATGCATTGTAAGCTGCCCTGAGTCTCCGGAGTAGGGCGGCATATAAATCAAATTAAAAAAAAAAGTTACTGTATATAAACATAGACCAAACCCCACACCAAATAGGAGAAGGGAGATATGTTGAATATGTTTGCCACCCTGAGTTATTTGCAAAAATAATAAAGACAGAATAGAAATAAATAAAAACTAACACTAGCTTAATTCATACTAACTGCCAGGCTCCTTGTCCAAGATTGCCTGTGTGTTTTCTATAGGAACCTTCAAGCTGTCTAGCTAACCTTGTTGGTCTTCTGTGTGTAAGAACTACAAATACTTGCCATTCGTGTTTTAACTTTAATTAAGCAATGGGTCAAATTTAAAGCCATAATGGTTTGATACCATAAAATGCTCCTGAAGTAATTTTTTGTTGTTGTTGCTTTCTTTTCTTGGTACTTTGTTTCAGTGCCCCAAACTAAATTCACGTCATGGCAGGAAGTAACTGAGGATCCATCTGTCAAGGATTCGCAAGAAGAAGAAAGACCAGCAGGTAAGCATTCAGTCATGGGTTCACACATTGCACTAAACGATGGTTTGCTTAGCTATGTTTGCTGAATAAATTATAATCAGTTGGACTCAAAAAGCACATTATACCCAAACTAAACAAGCTAACTTTTGGTTTGTGTGTTCTATTGTCTCAGTGTTTGTGCCAAGTCACTTTGCATTTATTTTATGATGGTTTAAAGAATAAGCCAGTTATAAGCTGTGAAGGCATAAATCATGGTTTACAAACCATACTGTCTGCACAAACATAAAACTCAGTCATAATGTGGTTAAGCATCACTTTGGTTGAAGGTATTGTCCAGGCACCATCTCTTCTTTGAATCTAAGAGCTCTTCCAGGATTGAGGGTAAAGTTTTCTCTGATTGCATTCTTCTTATTGATTTATTCAGATGACGGAAAAAGCAGTAAACAGGGCAAACCGAAGTCTGAAGAAAAACAGAAATGGGGAGAGAAAGCTGTCCCTTTTGAAGAGGCTGACTTCTCTCAAATTCCAAAATTAGAAGATTGTACCGAAGAAATGAAAAATACAAGCCATAGTAGAGAAAAACCACCGAAATCCCTTGAGTTTGGAGGTGGCTTAAGTGAGCGGGTAAGCCTTCCTAAACCGCAGAGAGCACATTCGGGAGATAAAACCTATAAATGCTTAGAGTGCGGAAAGAACTTCACAAACCTTAAGTCACATCAAAAGATACACACGGGTGAGAAGCCATACAAATGTTCCGAGTGTGGGAAGAATTTCCGGTACAACATGAACCTGAAATCACATCAGCGAATTCACACTGGAGAGAAACCATATAAATGTTCTGAATGCGGAATGACTTTCAGCTACAGCATAAATCTGAAATCGCATCAAAAACTCCACACTGGCGAGAAACCGTACAAATGTTCCGAATGCGGAAAGAGTTTCACTCACACCATGAACCTGAAGTCGCATCAGAAAATCCACACGGGAGAGAAACCCTACAAGTGTTCTGAGTGTGGGAAGTGTTTTACTCACAACGTGAATCTGAAGACCCATCAAAGAATTCACACGGGGGAGAAACCGTATAAATGTTCTGACTGCGGAATGACGTTCAGGTACAGCATGAACCTGAAATCACATCAAAAAATCCACACGGGAGGGAAACCGTATAAATGTTCTGAGTGTGGAAAACAATTCAGTAACAGCTCAGACCTTAAACTCCATCAGAAAGTTCATACAGGGGAAGAACTCTCTAGTGCTCCCAAGGAACAAGTTTAAAGTCAGCGCGCAACCTGTAAGAAGATAATGCAGAAAGGATATTGTTGGTTGTGGGGTTGTGCTTTTCACATCTTCTATCCAGGGGTGTTTACAAGAAGGGGTTTAAAAAAGTCAAGATGAGAGCCATGGCCATGTGATTGAATCCCTGTCCCTTTTAACCTGTGCTAAACAGGAATCGCATAAAAAAACCCCCAAGGTTTAGATCACACGGCCACGATTACCATCTAGATCAGGGGTGTCAAACTCAAGGCCCGTGGGCCAGATCCAGCCTGCAGGGTACTTAAATTTGGCCTGCGAGGCTGGCCTGGAAATGACAAAGGAGTGGTCCACAGTGCCGCTGGTAGCCAAAACGAGGCTTGGGGCATGTGTAGCTCCCCCGTGCCCTGTTTTGGCCGTCAAAGTGCTGCAGGAGGCCGTCCGGGCTGAAAATGGGGCACGGGGCCGTGCGTGCCATCCATGCCATTTTTGGATGACAGGATGCTGCAGGAGGCATCCGTCCCATCTCGCCCCATCCCGCAAATAACTACAATGCTGATCCGACCTTCGGAGAAATCCAGTTTGACACCCCTGATCTAGATGTTTCCAATACCTCCTACAGTTCTTTCTGCTTGCCTCAAAATACGAAATGAACTAAGCCTTGTAAAAGTGCTTAGTGTTTGAGATGAATTTCACTGATAGTCTTAAAAAGGTTGAATTTCATCAGAGGACAACTGCATGCTTTATGCACAAAAGTATCCCAGGTTAAAATTGCATCAAGCAATTCACGGAAGTGAGAAGCGATGCAAGTAGGTCCCATATCTCAAAACAACCTTCAGCCCTAGCAAAAGTCTTGCGCCACATCAGGGAATGTAGATAGGGGAGAATCATATTAAATTGTAGAGAGCAGATAGGGAAGAATCGTATTAAATTGTAATATAGACTGAAATTTGGGGAAATTTCCAGTGATCGCATAATACTTGGTTTTAAGAGATTCCATGAATTCAGATGGAAAGAGATGTAAATAATCAAGGATCAATTTTTATCTGGCCAATCTGTAGCCAAGAAGGGTTCAGCATGGTAGGCCAAGATTCCTTTGCTCCAAATGTGGCAGAAAATTCCTTCCAGTACACATATATGTGTTTTTAGTTGGGTAACTAGTGACCTCAAATTAACTTTGGCCAAAAAAAAACACCCCATCATTATAGTTAATACTATAGCTGATTTGTTGGGTAGTGGTGGTTTTTTAAAAAAAATATCTCCATACTGTCACAGCAGTAGCCCCCAAACTTTCCGTCTTGGCCCGGGTGGTGGTGGAAGGGGATGGTTCCGTGTGAGTAACAGGCACACGCACAGCTCCCATTTGTGCAAGTGGAGCTTCGCACTCAAGCACAAGGGCCCACCACTCATGCAAGTGGAGCTATACATGTGAGGTGCAAGCGCTTGCCGCTTGCATGATGAAGCTCCGCACGCGTCTTACCTGCCGCTTGTGCAGCCTGGTTCTAAACCAGGCCTGGGGGTTTGGGGACCCCTGCTTCAAACAGCCATTTTTAATAAATCAGTGCTGTGCTGCCTGCTTATCTTTGTCCGTGACTTGCTTTAATTCAAGGTTCGCAAAGCTCTGGAAGAGAAAGGTGGTGGAAGTATCTTAAAAAAAAAAAAAAACAACTGAATTTTCCTTGCGGGGCAAGTTTTTCAAATGCATATAAGCCTTTGTAAATTTTACTACTATTGTTGGTAAAGAACTCTGGATAGTGTACATACTTTAAATGCTGTGGAGGATGGGAGAGTTGATCGAGGAGAAATTAAAATTGTTGAACTGCAATGTTCTTATTCTTTCTGTTGCAATGACTGAGGCAAATGGAACCCCATGGGTGCTTTTAAGTGAAATTTGAAGGAGGGATTTCTTTGCATCTCAACTTTTGGCTTGTAGGCTTTAAAATGTCAGCGAATCAAGGGAAACCTTACTGACAAGTGATCACATCAGCTTAAAATTTAATCTGCGTTCTTCTTTCTCTGTTTGTTTTTTGCTTGCATCATATCCCTTTCAATTTTCTCCAGTCCTCATTCTCTACCCTATTCCACAATCATCTTCTGAAAAAAAAAAAAAAAGATCTGGAGTACAGAATTATCTTTATTTCCAAGAATGTCTTTGGTTTCCACATTTTCTCAGGAAAATGGTCAATTTTTTTTAAAAAAAATTAGATGTAGCACAATCTGATGTATCGTTCTTGTTTTCCAGAAAAATGTCATTTCGGCTAGATATTGATGGTAAATACTGTGGCGAGCCAGAAAATGTTTCGGTGAATGATTTAACCATCCTGCTTCATGATTAATTTTTTTTTCTTTGAATTTGGTCCTATCTGTGTTTGCCATCCATTTTGAGAAAGGACAAGTCCCATCAACCGTTTTCTTTGGGTATCAATGATACTGTACACTCAAAATTTATAAAGTAAAAGATTGAGGGCCTTATAATTCTTATAATAAAGATTTCATAATGAGATGTTAGGGATTTTATAAGTATTTTCTCCAGTACTCTTGCGTCTCCTAAAGAATTCCCATAGGAGGGAGTACTATAAGTATATAAAAAGCTATACTCAGAATGATCAGCTTACCAAAAAGGGATCCACATTATTAAGAAATGCATACAGGGTGGAAAGAGCTTCAGGTAAGACTGTTACTTTAGTTTGAAGGATATGGATCAAGAAAGAGAAATAATAATGGATACAAACAGCAAGCTGCATAGTGGGAAGTTATTGACCTCATCTATTGTTACTTAGGTGACTGAGGTAACCAAGTTGATAAATGTACAGTATGGTTTGGACTCTTCAATTGCGAGATGCAGGTAATATGCTACCTTGGTGCACTCTGAGTTTGGTTGTTTTCTTGCAGACGGTTCACTAGCACTGAAGATGTTACCTAGTTGGGTAATGAACCATTTGCAAGAAAACAACCAAGCTCGAAGAGCACCAAAGATCCCGCATTTCAGCCCAGAGCTACAAATATTCTTGTTTATTGGTTAATGATATGCTACATCTCCCAAGAATTAGGATGAATATTTGAAAGGTGCTGTGAAAGCCTGACCTGAGGAGGTTTTAAATGAATTGGGGGGGGGGGCAACCTTACTGTGATGTCCCGTTGCCTGGAGGCCGTGCGGATCTGGATGGGGAGAAACAAACTCAGACTCAACCCCTCCAAGACGGAGCGGCTGTGGCTTCCGGCGTCCCGGTATAGTCAGCTGGTACCATCACTGACGATTGGGGATGAGACCTTACTTCCCACAGAGAGGGCTCGCAACTTAGGTGTCCTCCTGGATTCACGGCTATCTTTAGAAGAGCACATGACGGCCGTGGCCAGGGGGGCCTTTTATCAGGTTCGCCTGATCCGCCAGTTGCGTCCCTTTCTGGATCGGGACGCCTTGCGCACTGTCACTCATGCCCTAGTCACCTCCCGTATGGACTACTGTAATGCTCTCTACATGGGGCTCCCCTTGAAGAGCACCCGCAGGCTCCAGCTGGTCCAGAATGTAGCCACGTGGGTGATTATGGGCGCAACACGTTATGCCCATGTAACACCTCTCCTGTGTGAGCTGCACTGGCTCCCGGTGGTCTTCCGGGCGCGATTCAAGGTGTTAGTCATCACCTTTAAAGCGCTCCATGGCTTAGGACCTGGGTACCTATGAGACCGTCTTTTGCCACCAATAGCCTCCCACCGACCAGTTCGTTCTCACAGGGAGGGACTACTCAGGGTACCGTCAGTCAAATCATGCCGACTGGCGACTCCCAGGGGGAGGGCCTTCTCTGTGAGGGCTCCAATCCTTTGGAATGAACTGCCCCCGGAGATACGGAATATCCCTGATCTCCGTGCTTTCCACCGTGCCCTCAAGACCCTGATGTTCCAACAGGCGAGGCTAAACATATGAACATGTGAATGATCTTTTAAAATGTACACCGCCTTGAGTCCTATGGGAGAAAGGCGGTATAGAAATATAATTAATAAATAAAATAAATAAATAAAATAACCTGGCAAGTAAATATTAAGGCAGGTAAGGGTATGACAGATGGGGAGATATGAATGCAAATATGGGGATAAAGTTATATGATCAATTTCAGGGTCTCTACAGATGTACAAATTATGCAGTGAATAGGAAGAACATGACATTTCAAAGCATGGATGTGAAAATAATAATAATAATAATAATAATAATAATAATTTAATTTGTATCCCGCCCTTCTCCCAGAAGGGACTCAGGGTGGTGGACAGCCAGAATTAAAATACATACAATACAAAAATTAAGATAAATTAAAAGATATTAAATCGATCGGCCTCCCAATTTAAAACCCCAAGTCTATAAAATTCAAAATCCCAATTTAAAACCATTTAAGCTAGGCCGGCTTGCTGGAATAAGTAAGTCTTCAAGGCTTTGCGGAAGGTACGAAGGTCCGGGATCAGTCGTATTCCAGGAGGTAGCTCATTCCATAGGGCGGGTGCCCCCACAGAGAAGGCTCTCCCCCTGGGGGCCGCCAGCCGACATTGCTTGACTGACGGCACCCTGAGGATGCCCTCTCTGTGAGAGCGTATTGGCCGGTGGGAGGTTATCGGAAACAGCAGGCGGTCTCGTAAGTACCCTGGCCCTAAGCCATGGAGCGCTTTAAAGGTGAGAACCAATACCTTAAAGCGCACCCGGAAGACCAACAGGAGCCAATGCAGCTCGCGCAGGAGAGGCGTTACATGGGAGCGCCCCGTCGCTCCCATAATCACCCGCGCGGCCGCATTCTGAACCAGTTGGAGCCTCCGGGTGCTCCTCAAGGGGAGCCCCATGTAGAGAGCGTTGCAGTAGTCCAGGCGAGATGTAACGAGGGCATGAGTGACCGTGCATAAGGAGTATAAGAATATAATCTAATACATGGTGGGAATGAAACTCCTACTTGGAATGCAAAGAGTGAAGGATATAATGAAAAGAAGGGAAGAGGAGGAGTACTGTAGGTAGGGAAAGCCCAGATATTTTTGAGATTGAGGAAATTGAGCACAAGGGCCTAGTCAAAAGCGTAGGAGTGATAAGTCTTGAACCCCTGTATGAAAATGAATAAAATATTTGAGAATGTCAAGAAATAATTGAAAAAGGGCAGCAGGGTGGAGGACCTGATTGAGGTATAAAATCTCTGAAAAAAAGAAGTGACATGCAAAAAAAAAAAAAAGCCTCAGAAAATGTTAGGGTCCGAGGATCCAATGAAGGAGATCGAGAAAAGAACAAAGAAATTCGTTCCTACAGCAAAGCACTTCATAACATTTGTAAGAAAATGCTATGATTGTCATCAATCTCCGGTCTTCATTCAATACAGTGGCTTCTTTGGTCTTCCATTGAGAATTTACACGGATCCTGTCTTTCTTTCAGAGGTATCCATATTGTTTTGCTTGCAGAGTAAACTTTCTGGAAACTAAGAAAGGTATATAGTTCAGTTCTCAGCAAAGGAAATCAAATTTGCCATGCACCGATTTGTGGTCATTTCAAAGAAAATCATGAATTCATTTTGTGTAGATGGTCTAGGAGTCTAAAAAAGCTCCTTAGGTTTAATCTTGTCTTAATTTCATCCTTTATGAAGATCATTTTTAATTCTGTATTTAATTCCTCCTCCTATAATGGATGTTTCTCCCCAAATTCCTTTATTAAACTGCTCCTATATTTAGCTAACTGTTTTCTCTCCCTTATTAAATGAATTCGACTTTGCTCACTGAGAGGAAATTGCCATCTCAGTTTCTTCACTTTTCTGTTTCCTGAGGTAATTTTGTTGTTGTAAAACTTAGTTATTTGGTGGTTGTTGTTGTTATTATTATTGTTATTGTTATTATTATTATTATTATTATTATTATTATTATTATTATTATGGGCCGGGTGGAGATTCCTGGGAGGGGCGGGGCGGCATGGACATGCGCACACGTCTCCCGCATGTGCGGCAGAACCCCCAAAATCAGCTGATCGGTGGGAGGCGTGCACGGTGGAGCTGATCTAGGGCGGCGGCTTGCGTGCCCACAGAAATGCCTCCTCGTGCCACCTATGGCACACGTGCCATAGATTTGCCATCACGGGTATAGGGTTTCCTGCTTGAGTAGGCATTAGACTAGAAGATCTTCAAGGACCCTTCCAATTCTGTTATTCTACCCTAAACTCTAAATCTTGATTTTGGTGAATATTCTTCAGAATTTCTCCGTGTGCCCAGAGTTCCCGTAAGCATGATTTACTGAGCAAGGCATCATTGGATGCGTTCTTAGATAGGACGTAAAACCACATATTAGTAAATCTCATTGTGGTTTAGTACTGTCATGAGAATCAAGATTTACAGGTAGTCCTCAACTTACATTTAGTGACTGTTCAAAGTTACAATGGCACTGAAAAAAGTGACTTATGACCATTTTCCAATAAATTGCTGAATATTTTAAACCATGGTTTATGACTCAATGCTGTGTGGGCAGGAAAGGTTCGGAGAAGTGATATTGAGGAAAATGCAATGTGGAGAAATTGCACATATAAAATTTTTAATCCTCAGCGAGGACAGTAGAATCTCTTGAAAAGGAGCAAAACCTGTTTTTCCATAGTTGGTCTCCTAATAATTCAGCTACCATTCCAACAAAGATTTGGAGTTCATCTCCTGCTCAATTATTATTATTATTATTAATAATTTTGATTTATATGCCGCCCTTCTCCGGAGACTCAGGGCGGCTTACAATGTGTTAAGCAATAGCCTTCATACTTTTGTATATTTATACAAAGTCAGCTTATTGCCCCCACAATCTGGGTCCTCATTTTACCCACCTTAGAAAGGATGGAAGGCTGAGTCAACCTTGAGCCTGGTGGGATTCGAACTTGCAGTAATTGCAGGCAGCTGAATGTTAATCGCAGTGCTTTAGTCTACTGCGCCACCAGGCTCTATTTGTTTTCAACTCAGTATTAGAAATGAAAATATGGGCAGAGGTAAGTCCTCGCCTTAATTTGGGTTTTAAGGGTGAGGATTTTAAGGATTTCCTTGTAGTTTCCAGACCTGAGTTGACAAGGGAGTAGAGGGAGGGCAGGGGATGATGGTGTCCTGGGGATGGTGTTTTGGACAGAGCCTCACGTGGAGAGAAGAGCCACCCATGCCATTTATCAAGGAGAGAAGCAACTTGGAATTGAGGAAAAACTTCCTAACAGTGAGGACAATTAACCAGTGGAACAGCTTGCCTTCAGACCTTGTGGGTGCTCCATCACTAGAGATTTTTATGAAGAGACTGGACAGTCACTTGTCTGAAATAGTATAGGTTCTCCTACTTGAGCAGGGGGCTGGACTAGAAGACCTCCAAGGTCCCTTCCAGCTCTATTCTGGTTCTCTTTGTCAAGCTTTAGCCTTCCCGGGCTCCCACCTCATTTCCCTTCCAACGTCGCTCAGGATTAGGTAGGGGGCGCACTCTATATAAACAACAGGGTTTCTCAGAGAATAGCTTTTGCTCCGGGAAGCATCTTGCCCGGTGTTTGCAGGGGAGAACAGGAAGTGGCGTTTTTCACGCCGAGGGCGCGCTTTCCAGCACCGGCATGCTCTCCAAAAGCTGGATCGAACCTTGGAAACGAACGCAGAACATCCTTTTACGAATGCTCCCTTGCGCTCTTTTCTTCCGGCGCTGTCCGGTCGAGAGGTCAATAAATACATTCCTTCCTTCCTTCCTTTCCTTCCTTCCTTCCTTCCTTTCCTTCCTTCCTTCCTTCCATCCATCCATCCATCCATCCATCCATCCATCCACACAGCAGCCTGGCTTGGGAAGCATCTCCTTCCTGGGTTCTTCTAGATCCCGAGAGAGCTTCTTTGATCCACTGTGACTAGGCTAACTTAAACCCACCCAAGATTCCAGCTACTGCGCTTCCATTCATCTGCTTCACTTTTACACCATGCGGAGGTCGTCTATTTCTGCAAGGCCAGCCCTTTCTGAGTGAAAAATTGAGTTTTGCACAAACTCAGCTCCGGAGGAACCAGGTAAGGTGTTGCGGACTGCATCTGAAGCATTCGCACCTCAGAGGATCAGGGTTTCCTGGACTGGAAGTTGTCCTCTTTCTTGAACTGGAGGCAAGAAAATATTGCCTTCTGCAGAAGTCCAAGATGATCTACATCCCTTGTCAATATTCCCGATAACTGAGGGGGCACCATGAGTAGATAGAGAGGAAAAAAGAAAATCCCACAAAATGCAAGGGTTCTAAACTTTCAAGAGAGACTTGCACATCTTTTCTGATATCCCCTAATATCTCAGGGGCTGCCACAAAGAAGAGGGAGTCAAGCTATTCTCCAAAGCACCTGAAGGCAGGACAAGAAGCAGTGGGTGGAAATTAATCAAGGAGAGAAGCAACCTGGAACTAAGAAATTTCCAGACAGAACAATTAACCAGTGGAACAACTTGCCTCCAGAAGTGAATGCTCCAACACTGGAAGTTTTTTTTTTTTAATTTGATTTATATGCCGCCCTTCTCCGGAGACTCAGGGCGGCTTACAATGTGCTAAGCAATAGCCTTCATACTTTTGTATATTTATACAAAGTCAGTTTATTGCCCCCACAAACTGGGTCCTCAATTTACCTACCTTGGAAAGGATGGAAGGCTGAGTCAACCTTGAGCCTTGGTGAGATTCGAACCTGCAATAATTGCAGGCAGCTGATGTTAATAACAGGGCTTTAGACCACTGTACTATCCAAGGTTCTTTTAAGGATTGAACAGCCATTTGTCTGAAATGGTAGAGGGTTTCCTGCCTAAACAGGGTTGGGCTAAAGACCTCCAAGGTCCTTTCCAACTGTTATTCTATTCTATTCCTATTCTGATGTGTACCTGTGGTGGAAGTGGCATAGTCTAATGACTAAGAATTTTGCCACCCCTTTGCAACTATCTTTCATTAATATTGTGATCTGCTGTTTTCGTTATTAAGCCTTGCAAGCCACCCAGAGTCGACTCTTGTGGATTTAGGAATCTAGATTGCAAACATATTGAATAATGAAAGGAAGTTCTTGTCAGTGTTTTGGATTATAGGTTTCTGCTCATTTTCATTCTTAGCCTGGAAACTGAAGATACCTCCCATAGAATCCAGTCATGGAGGGGAGAAATTACTCATCCTTGAAGAGAACCGAAGGGGCCTCTCCTTCCCATTCTGCTCCCATCAGTGAAAGTGGTTTTGTAGATTCAGAAGAGCCTTTGGATTTGTTTGGACAAGCAGCAAGAACCAGGCAGAACATTCTGGAAGCAGCAGCCACCCACTGCTTTGTCCACTGTTGCCCTTTCAGGGAGCTCTGTTATAAGGAAGTTGAGGGACTCCGAGAAGTATGCAGCCGACTCCACCATTTTTATGGTCAATGGCTGAGGGAAGAGGACCGCATGAAAGCTCAGAGGCTGGACTTGGTGGCCCTGCAACAGTCCCTGGGCATCCTGCCCCCAGAGATGGAGGGTTGGGTCTGGAAGTGTAGAGCAGAGACCAACTCCCAGGCAATGACCCTGACTGAAGACTTGCTCCAGAGTGACGTGGAGCAGACATTACAGAGAAAGCAACAGGTGAGATCAATGTGAATGAATTCTTACATATTTCCATTCTAATATAATTAGAACAATTTTAATAAAATCATGTTTTCATTAGATAGATCATTCTATCCTAGCTTGTCTGATGGTTTCCAAGTACAGGTAAGTTTCTTTTTCCAGTGAGTTGGGGCAAGGGGTAGTAATGTTCTCTTTTCTCTTGATTGCTGTTTCAGGTTCATAAGCCTTTGATGGAGGTGGCCACCCAACCTCCTAGAGCACGAGAGAGTGTGTCACATCTCCTTCAAGATCCGGTATTAGGGGGGATCTCCCAGGAAGACCCATCTCAGAAGATACAATCAGGTAAAAGAAGGTTCCTTTCGATGTACTAGAGTCCTCGGGAGTATCTAATATCTGAACCCTTTTTATTCATAAATTTCTTTTACACTAGTACTGTATGCAGATTGGCCTTTGGACATGGTTTTTCTCCAGCTCTTTTAAAATATGTTCAAAATTGTTTCCTCTGCCTTTATTCCTCTCAGAAAATGAAACAGTTGCAACTGTACCAATGGAAAGGTGTCCTTTTTGTGGTGAAGCAGAAACAACAGTTCTACTTCCAAGTCAGGTAGGGAAAAGATTCCACCTCCCAACTGCCACAAGATTTATTCAAAGAATATGCAACTCTCTCCAAAGTGATCTGAATCCTTTTTCCAGTTAGTTTATTAGCTCTGATCTAGCCATTTTTTTTTCAAAGCATAAGCAGGTTTCCAGTAATCTGATATAAAGTCGTCATACATTCATAGGATCTCAAATTACTTCTGGAGGAATTCTCCCAACAGTTGTCCATCCAACTGTTCAATGAAGACAGTGTGTCCTAGTGAATAACATAACGCATTGGTTAAAATGTGGAATATGAATATCTTAATACTTGGTGGACCAATGTTAGAATGCAAGCTGCACTTTACTCTTGTCTCTGGAATTGACTAAGAAGGATGTTAAGGTTGCCATCACTAAGTAGGATTGAAGGTCCTACAGAATCAGATTTTTGTCATTAGGATAGAGATTTTGCAAATATTTTCTGGAACTGTATATTAACAAGGAATGCTTTTCTACTCTAGGTTCTTGTCTCCTTTGAAGATGTAACTGTGTTTTTCTCTGAAGAGGAGTGGGCTCTGCTGGATTTTGATCAAAAATCCCTATACAGAGAGGTCATGCTGGAAAATGCTAAGAATGTGGAGTCCGTAGGTAAGGGATCTCTTTTGCTCTGGTTTCAAATCATTGGAGAATATATATTATAATGAGAGATAAGCAGCTTATCGATTTCTCACAGGACATTCAGATCTGTACTTTTCCTGGAGAGAAATGAAATAATTGTGCATTACATCTGCAGTCACGTATGTTTGATGGATGGCAATATACTGTGTTTTTCACACTATAAAACGCACTCCCCCCGCCCCCCAAAAATGGGTGGAAATGTCTGTGCATCTCATAGAACAAATATTGCAGCGGTGGGGAAGGGGACTGGTGCGGTGGGGGTGTTCACCGCTGCCAGGGAACACTGGAGACTTTGTTGCTGAACTGTCAGGGTTCTGACGGATGCCCTAATTAAATCATGAACTGATTGGCGGTTGGATTGGCCTCCTGGAATACCACCAATCAGCTGTTCTAGGCGGCGGGGATCGACAGCAATAGGCAGCGATCCCTGCTGCCTAGAACAGCTGATCAGCAGTATTCCAGGAGGCCAATCCAACTGCCAATCAGCAAAGGCTCCAGCGCTCCCCAGCAGCAGCAGCAGCTCAGCTCAGTTAACCGGTGGTGGGCACAATGAAGCAGAACCCTGACGAGCCACATGCTGGGGCTGCGATAATGTGCTGAAGCTGACCAGGCTGTTTGCTGCAAGGACGCTAGCCAGATGAATACTGGATGGATGCTGGGAGAGGCAGATTTTTTTTTTCTTGTTTTCCTCCTCTAAAGCTAATGTGCATCTTATGCAGGGGTGAAATGCTTCCAGATCGGACCGGATCACCTGGTCCGGTAGCGATCGTGGCCGGTGGTTCAGTAATCCGCTAGTGATGGCAGAGCAAAGCTCTGTCATTACTTACCAGGAAGTAATGTTTTTACCTTCACATGCGCAGAAGGTCTGCATGCACATGTGACACGTGCACATGCATTACATGTGCGCTTCCGAACCGGTAAGGAAGGTAAGTAGATTTCACCCCTGATCTTATGGTCCAGAGCTTCTTATAGTGCAAAAAATACGGTAAATCAAAATAATTATAATAATAAAAGGTAAACTGGGTGCCTTTCCAAAAAGTCAGGGATGGCACTTTAAAAAAACATGCACATTGAGAATACTTTGATCAGTGAATTGCATTTTAAGATGAGATTGGACAACCACTTGTCTGAAATAGTATAGAGTTTCCTGCTTCAGCAGGGGGTTTGTGAGGGTGGCAATTAATCCCGTTCCCCTTTGGGTAATTGCACCTGATTAAAAAAAGGATCGTGGCCTTCCCTTGAAGTATACTTTATAAGCAAAATAAACCCGAGATATATTCTAAGAAAATACATTTTATTGTAAAGAAATAAAAACATCTTACTGGCTAATTAGTTACATCTTGGCAGCGTTCCTGCTGGACCTCTTGGCAGGCGAACAAAAAAAGTTAGAAGAAGAGTGAAGGAATGTGGACATGCGCAGTAGCTTAAGATAAGAGTTCTGAGCATCTACGGTAAGTGTTAAGAGTTCAAGCACAGCTGGCAAATACAAAAACGCAGTGACAGGGTTGGACTAGAAGACTTCTAAGGTGCCTTCCAACTCTGTTACTCTCCTATTCTGCATAATGCAGCATTGCTTGGATCCAAATATGTACTATGCATACACATCATGACATTCTAGGTTCTTGGGAAGAATGTGGTCTATATGAAGGCCAACACCAGCTAAAAAAGAGGCAGCTGTGGTTTCACATTGTTGCAAACAGATACTGGTAATCATAATAAGACTTAGAACTTAAACAACTCATGGTTTTTTTCTGTGTTTTTTCTTTTTATTCTGAACAGTTGACAGGCAGGACCCTGAGGATCGTAAAGAACCAAGTGTGAATTCTTTTGAAAGAACTGAAACTGGAAAGGGGATATTCCAAAATCAAGGGAAACCAAACATGCCTGAGGAAAACCAATTAAACAATAGGAAGAAAAAATCCTCTGATTTTCAATATGGAGAAAATCTCACCTTCCATACCCAACTTCACAAAGAAAAAGGAAGCTGCATAGAGGTTGGAAAAATGTTCAGCAATACGTCAAACATCTACAAGTATAGCAGTATCCACATTAAAGAGAAGCAGCTTGAATGCTTGGAACATGGAAAAAATAATGATTTAAATTTACATCAAAGCATTGAGGTAGAAAAATCATATAAATGTTCAGAGTGTGGTAAAACATTTCATGAGAACAGTACTTTTAACACCCATAAAACAATCCAAGGAGTGGAGAAGTCACATAAATGTACAGAGTGCAGGAAAAGGTTCTATACCAGCAATGATGCTATTGTGCATAAAAAATCCCACACAGGAAAGAAACCATATAAATGCAGAGATTGTGGAAAGAGCTTCGCCACAAGTGGTTCTCTTACTGCCCATAAAAGGAATCACACAAAAGAGAAACCATTTAAGTGCATGGAATGTGGAGAAAGTTTCAGCCAAAGTGCTTCCCTTGCTTCTCATGAACAGATCCACGCAGGGATGAAACCATCCCAATGCTTGCAGTGTGAAGAGAAATTCGATACAAGCAGCGATCTCACTACTCATAAAAGGATCAATACAAAGGAGAAAGGGTTTAAATGCATGGAGTGCGGAAAAAGCTTTACAATGAAGTGTGGTCTTACTTCCCATGAAAGGATCCACTCAGGGAAGAAACCATATCAATGCATGGAATGTGGAAAGTGCTTTGCGAGTAAGAGTTACCTTCCTTCCCATGCAAGGATCCATACAGGAGAGAAACCATATCAATGCATGGAGTGTGGAAAGTGCTTTACAATGAGACGTGGTCTTACTTCCCATGCAAGGATCCACAGAGAGAAGCCATACCAATGCATGGAGTGTGGGAAAAGCTTCATTTGCGGTAGTAGCCTTACTTCTCATCAAAGGATTCATACAGGGGAGAAACCATATAAGTGCAAGGAATGTGGAAAATATTTCAACCGGAGTAATTCCCTTCGTTCCCATGAAAGAATCCATACAGGAATGAAACCATATCTATGTATGATGTGCGGAAAGAGATTCAATAGAGACAGTGATCTCATTTCTCATAAAAGGATCCACACAGGGGAGAAGCCATATAAATGCACAGATTGTGGAAAGAGCTTCACTGCCAGTTGTTCCCTTACTGTCCATAAAAGGATCCACACGGGAGAGAAACCATATAAATGCACGGAGTGTGGTAAGAGTTTCAGCTACAATACTTCTCTTACTTCCCATGAAAGGATCCATACAGGGATGAAACCGTATCAATGCATGGATTGTGGCAAGAGATTCAGACACAGCAGTTATTTTAGTATTCACAAGAAGATTCACTCAAGGAAGAAACCATATAAATGCACAGACTGTAAAAAGAGCTTTCACAGAAACAGTTCCCTGATATCACATAGGAGAATCCACTCTGGCGAGAAACCATATCATTGCGTGGACTGTGGAAAAAGTTTCACTGTAAGCAGCTCCCTTAAATCACATAGGAGGATCCACACGGGAGAGAAACCGTATCAGTGCCAGGAGTGTGGAAAGAGTTTCAGACACAGCACTTCCCTCTCTTCTCATAAAAGGATCCACGCAAGGGAGAACCAATCTACCAGCATATAATATTGAAGGAGCTTTATTCAGAAGAGTGAACGTCTCAGAAAAAGAGCCACTTGAAGAAGTGGCCATATACAGACTTGTAGTGTGGAAAGAACTTCAGTGGTTCCATTTTTTATCACAATGTCAAAATGGAAATGCGGTGGATTAAATGAGTTAAGAGTGAAGGAAGGAAGGGGAAGAGAAAGAATAAAATGGATGGGCCAGATGAAGGCGATTACAAGAAATCTTTGGAAGAGCTTCAAGTTACTACGAGAGGGAGGCTAATATCTTTGTGTAGTAGGTACAGGAAGAGTTGACTTGATGCCATCTAATAAGCATAGTCTCAAATGTAATCCCAGCTGGGAAAGTTAATAAAATCCCTAGATTTTATTAAAGGTTTTTTTTAGGGTTTTTTTCCTTTCCTAATCATCTGTGAGTTCAGTTGTGGACGCTAACTCACCGTGTTTCCCCGAAAGTAAGACCCTGTCTTATATTTTTCTGAACCCTGAAATAAGCGCTTGGCCTTATTGCCATGCACTCAAAAGCCCGGTTGGGCTTATTATCAGGGGATGTATTATTTGGAGGGAAACACGGTATGTACCTATGTGTGAATATATTTCAGCATTAGCCAGCCCTTAATCCTAATCCTTTTTGGGATGCGACTTTTGAGTCACACACACACAGACACGAGCAATGGTGGCATAGTGGCTAGAATGCAGTATTGCAGGCTGACTGTCCACAGCCAGGAGTTCAATCCTGACCGGTTTAGAGGACTTAGTCTTCCATCCTTCCGAGATCAGTAAAAATGTGGATGCAGATTGTTGGGGGCAATATGTTGACATAAACTGCTCAGAAAGTGCTGTAAAGCCCTATAGAGGATAAGTAGGTTTATTGCTATGTGATACACAGGTACATTTATTGAGAAGGCGCTGTGTTAAATTTATGGGCCAGTTTCTTTTTTAATATAATAACCCACAACTGGATATGTAAGAGAAACTATTTTGATCAATCATATTCAGAGGCTGCTGGAAGAAAATGCAATGCAATGCAATAGCTGCTCGTTTTCTTCAAAGCCAAATGATTAGGGGCTTGGATATGTTTGTATCTGGAACTCTTAAGCATGGAAAAATAAATTATCTTGGTAGAAAACATTAGGTTTCACATATCATCCAATTCAGCTATTTAGGAAAAGATTTGGAATAGGCAAAAGAGTGGAGGTTTTCCCACTTATTTTTATATTGTTAGCATCTAATCAAGCATATGAAGAAAAATCATTAGTAAAACAATTGAGTTTATATGGAAGAGTTGAATTTAATAGATCCCTGCGATAATGTACCCCCCTAAAAGTGAATATACATTTTATATAACTCTGCACCAGAATTTTTAGGCTGGATTATTTTTATAATATCAACTTTATATCACAAAATTTAAGAATGTATATTGATATTTGTTTATCCAATTGTTTATGTTTATCCTCATAGAATAGTGTGTTCCAGAAGGTATCAAGAAATTGATATTTCAATGTTTCCCTGTTGAATAATAATTTGTACAGTCTTTAATTTCAGAAATAGTCTTTTGTGCCCACCTATCTCTGAAGTACCATGTTTCCCTGAAAATAAGACCTTGTCTTATATTTTTTTGAGCCCAGAAATAAGCGCTTGGCTATATTTTCGGGGAGGTCTTATTATTTTGGGGCGCGTAAAGCAAGATGGGGCTCCTTATGCCATCTTACTGATTTCCAGCTCTGTGTTTAAATATTTTCAGGGAGGGCTTATTTTCGGGGGGAGGCTTATTTTAACGCATGCGCTGAAAAGCCCAATTGGGCTTATTATCAGGGGATGTCTTATTTTCAGGGAAACAGGGTATTACTTGTAACCATATCATCGGCTTTGCTGGCAAACTAAACTATTTGCCTTGACATTTTTAAACATTATTTATTTCTTTATTTAATATAACTGCTAAGTATTTAGTTACATTACTACCACAGCATGTTTATATCAAAATACACATCATCATCTTTTAACGACCCCATAATCCCTTGCAGAGTGGAGCTTGGGCAACTGAATGGAGCTAGCAGAGTGTTTAATGGCCGGATGCCCTTCCTGTCGCCAATGTGGAGTTTTGGTCCACTGTGCCCACACAGAGAAATATCTGCCTCTACCAAGGTTCAAACTTACAGCCTCCTGATTGTGAGGTGAGAGCTCCACCTCTAGGCCACCACACCACTCCTTATACCAAAATACATATATGGGTACTCTTCCTAAAAAAGAAAAATTAGGATCTTCTAGCTGGAGAATCCTTTCCTGAAAAACGACTTTGGGGCAGAACCCCTCAGCACTACCAGTAACATCATTTTACTATAAGAGGATTTACAGAATAATTAGCTTACAAAATAATACAGAGTTTACATAAAGTTGGAAGGGACTTTAAAGGTCATCTAGTTCAGCAGTCACCAACTAGTGTTCCGTGGACCACTGGTGGTCTGCGAGAAAATTTTGGTGGTCTGCAAAAAAATTATGTGCATTTTTTTATATTGCACTAAATCAGGGGTCTCCAAACTACACCCCCTGTGCTACATACATGAAATGAACGTTTGTGTTGCTGTAGAGTCTCCCCCTTCGGGGTCTTTTTGTGTGGATTGGAGGGGGGCAAAAATTCCGACTTGGGGTGTGCTTCAGCCTCCTGGTGTGGGGCTTTGGGCGAAGGCTGGAGGGAAGTGCCGCTGGTGGCAAGGAGCCTTGTTCCAAAGGACTGCATCATGGCCTGGAACTGGCTGACCATCTCAGCCCACTGAGCTTCCAGCGGCTCAGAGACGCAGGAACTCTTAGCCCCGCCCCTTGGTTCTTTTCTGAAGGTTCTCAAGATGCTCCAAAGGGCCATTTTTTCTGAGGAGGAATCCGCCAGGACAGTGATAGAGAGGGCCAGAAGGGCCACCTGCGCCTCAGTAGGGCCTTTCTATAGAAAAGTACTCACTCCCTTTATCCCTTGGAAACCCTGGAGAAAAGAAGGATGCCCAGAGCCTTTGATATTTGTGCATTCACGGCTGCATCTGCGGGGCGCTCGCGGGGCTGTGAGGAGCAGGGATCCTCCTCCAGACTCTCTCTGGGGATCGGGGTCCCAGGCAAGGGGAAGCCTTGGCCAGATCCGCCCTCTTCCCCGCAGGCTCCAGACAAAAGAAGCCATTTTTCTCTGTTCCAAGTTTGTCTCTGGCGTTTTTCAAAAGGATTGAAACCTCTGCTTGCATCCCTGAGAGGACCAAAAGGACCGGCCGGGGTGCTTTTCTCCTGGAAGCTCGAGCTGCAGATGATGGGAGGGAGGAGAGGAAGCCCAAGTTTCTATAGCTTTACTATAATAGTAGTGAACTCCATGGCATTGGCTTCCTAGTCTGGTCTATCTTGCCAGGATAACAGTTGGAATGGGGGGGTGACCTATATTGGCAAGGATGAAGACGTTTGGCTTGGCTCTGCAACCAAACAAGCCCGACAGACTTCAATAGATAATTAGAACTGCAGAAAAAACAATTGCTACCAACCTGCCTTCCACTGAAGACCTGTATACTGCATGAGTTAAAAAGAGGGCTGTGAAAATATCTACAGACCCCTCACATCCTGGACATAAATTGTTTCAACTTCTACCCTCAAAAAGATGCTATAGGACACTGCACACCAGAACAACTAGACACAAGGACAGTTCCCACCCATACCCCCATGACATCACTCTGCTAAACAACTATTTCCCACAACACTGTCAAAGTATTTAGTAAGGCTGCATTATTATTCTTCTCATCTTTCCTATTAACTGTCTCCTCCTCTATTTATGACTATAACTTTGTTGCTTGTATCTTTATGATTCATATTGTTTTAGTTTCCTAGTATGATTTATGTTGATCGCTTATTTAATATTCTATTGTAGAAAGTTAGCACCCACCCCTCTATCCTGGAAATATTCCAGGAAATATTAAAAAGGCAGAATATTATACCTCCCTGAATGAGAAAAGGAGAAACATGTTCTTGGAAAGCAGTCCCCACCTTTGTTAATAGCCCCAGAAAGTCTGGGCCATCCTATCTACAAGACAAAAGGCCTTCAGCCTTAGGGTGATAGGATTAGCCCTCAGTCAAAATCCAAACCAGAACAAAGCCATTAAGCCATAATAGGAATTGCCCAACACCCTTTCAGAACACAAACCTCTTCATTGCATCACCCAGCAAGATTCAACCAAGCCTGGGACACAGACAGCATACAAGGTTAACTAAGACCCCCCATAGCCTCCTGGGAGTCTGACAATCAATAGGATACATTTCTTGCACAGGAACAGGAAGCTCTATGGCCGTGATGGCAAACCTATGGCACATATGCCACAAGTGGCACACAGAGCCCTCTGCAGGCATGCCAGCCATCACCCTAGCCCAGCTCCAGCGCATGTGCCTCCCACCGGCCAGCTGGTCTTCGGGTTTCTCCTACGCATGTGTGCGGGGGTGCATGCACAGGGGGCACTCGCATTGCATTTTGGGGATTGGCGCCTGCGCACACAGCCCCACACAGTTTTGGGCCTGGAAGGCCTCCTGCACCAACCTGGAAACCAAAACGGGGTGCAGGGGAGCTGTGCGAGCCCCACCATGCCCCATTTTAGGCCTGGAAAGCCTCCTGCACCAACCTGGAAGCCAAAACAAGGCATAGCGGTGCATGCGCGGGGGACGCACGTACATGAGGGGGGGCAGGGCACATGTACGGGGAACAGGCATGCATGAACGGGGTTCGCGCATTGCCTTTTTGGGGTTTGCGCACATGTGCATGCTTGTTGTGGCTCTGACCCCCGAGGCCATCGCATCGGAGGAAGAAGGCTCTGAACATGAAGGAGAGGAGCCAGCCAGGCCTCCCTCCCCCGGCCCCTCCTCTTTGGCAATTCATCAGCTGCCGGCCGAAGGAGAGGAGATGAGTCAGGAGCCAGGTGTCTCCGATCAGTCGGAGGATAATGAGGAAGGCCAGAGGTGGCTGGACCCATGCCAGCGCCGGCGTGATAAGAGAGCTCAACAAATGAGGAAGCGTGCCAGGGATTAGCTGAGTCACAGGACCACACCCCACAGGTTATTTAAAGGAGTGGGGTAGCAGTTGGAATTCTGTGACGGACAAAGTTTTACCCTGGCTAGTCCTTGGAGCTAAGCATCAGCCGGCTGGAAAGATTTGGACTTTTGAATTATATTTCCCTCAATTGGTGTGTACGTGTTTTGTTATCTGGTGGAGGTATTCCCCCCCCCCTTGTTTAGTAAAGACCTTGGCAGCCGGTTTACAAAGGGCTGCCAAGCCGTGATAACGAACCTTCCGTGTGTGTGCTACTCCTTTAACCCTCGCCTGTCTGTGTGGGTTTGTGTGTGTGGAGGACTGGGACAGAACAATGCTTTCACACACACACGCACACGCTCGGCACCAAAAAGGTTAACCATCACTGCTCTAAGAGGGGGTATAAATATCTCTCACTCTCCACTCCATGTGTTCAGCTGCACCAAGACCATGTGCTTAATGGTTCTGCTCCTTTAAACCAGCTTTCCAAGCAGCCTCCATGTTTCCAGTGTCTTTCTTCCCACTTGGAACTGAACCCAGATGGGCATTTCTTCCAACACATGACTATCACTAAGTGTTGTATCTTATGATTTTTATGATGACTATGATCATGATTTATCAGTTATAGCTTTTATGTACACTGAGAGCATATGCACCGAAGACAAACTCCTTGTGTGTCCAATCACACTTGGCCAATGAAGAATTCTAATTCTAAAACAAGAAATGAAATGCTAGATTCTGTTGAATTAGATGGAATAAGAAGAAAGAAGACTTGCTTTCCTTTTATCTACTTGTTTAATGATTATGATTATGATAAGTGTGAAATGGATTTAATTTAGAGAATTTGAGCTGTATTTTATCTTGTATTTGCTCTGGGAAGTCGGGGGGGTGGTTGGGGATGGGGGAGAAAATGTATGTAAAACTTTAAAAACTTTTTCAATAAAAAAAAAGAAATGAAATGCTAGAGAGAACTGGCAGGTAATTGAAAGATCTTTGGAAGATGTGCACCTATTGGAAAGAAGGTCTGGCATGACCTCAAGTCACCACTGAGTCGAATACATTCATATAACGAAATACATTTTTATTAACGGTTTACCGTATTCCAACTCAGGGTGAGGAGCTCTCCGCCTCCTCCAATACTTCCATTTGCAATACAGGTAGTCTTCGACTTACAACAGTTCACTTAGTGACCATTCGAAGTTACAACAGCCCTAAAAAAAGGGATTTAGGACCGTTTTTCACAGTGACAACCTCTGAAGCATCCCCGTGATCACGCGATCCAAATTCGGATGCTTGGCAACTGGTTCATACTTATGACCGTCGCTGTATCCCAAGGTCACGTGATCCCCTTTTGCGACCATCTGACAAGCAAATTCAATGGGGAAGCCAAATTCACTTAACAACCAGGTTAGTAACTTATCCACTGCAGTGATTCACTTAACAACTGTGGCAAGAAAGGTCATAAAACGAGGCAAACCTCACAACCCCGAATCACTGCCCCGAGTCCTTCGGGAGGAGGGCAGTATACAAATTAAATAAACTTCAAATAAACTTCAAACTTCACAACAAATATCTCCCTTAGCAACAAATTTTGGGCTCCACTGTGGTTGTAAGTCAATTTCCCCACTTCTGCAATTCTTGAGGTAACTTTAAAAAAAAAAAAGAACTGGATGTCTTTGAGAAATATTCCCATTGGAGAAATTCGATTCCTTTCAATATTCTTTCCTTCAGGACTGCCACAGCTTCTCCTCAGAGATTTCGCAGGAAGCATCTTTTGTCACTTTGAGACTACTATTCCTCAGGGACACTGTTTGCTAGTGCCGTATCTTCAAGTCCTACCCTTGAAAAGGACTTTAGGGCAGAATCCCTCGGCACTACTATTATTTTTTAATTATATTAATTATAATATTACTACTGTTATTTTACCAGAAGAAGAGGACGCTTTTGTCACTCGGTTCTTCCTCACAGACAGGCGGGAAATCTTAGCCCCGCCCCTTCCAACGGTTCTTTTCCGAAGGTTCGCAAGATGCCTCAAAGGCTTTTTTTTTCCCTGAGGGGAGTCCGCCAGGACAGCGAAAGGGAGGGCCGGAAGGGTCCTCCGCAATCCTCAACAAGGTCTTTCTAGGAAGAAGAACTCGCTCTCTTTAACCCTTGGAAAGCCTGGAGAGAACGAAGACGCCCGGAGCCTTTGATGTCCGTGCGCGCGGCTGCATCTGCGCGACTCTCCGGACTTTTTTGGGATCGAGGTCCCAGGCGAGGAAAAGAAGCTTCTTCAGCTCTTTCATAGCTAAATGGAGATTCTCAATCATGACTGTCATGATTGTCCCAAAGGTGCTTTTTCAAGAGTCAACTGGACTTACTTGTTTTTCTTTGAAGACGTTTCGCTTCTCATCCAAGAAGCTTCTGGACAGAACTGAAGGAGCGTCTTGGATGAGAAGCGAAACGTCTTCAAAGAGAAACAAGTAAATCCAGTTGACTCTTGAAAAAGCACCTTTGGGACAAGAAACAGTTAAACTTTTGGCTCCCTTTTAAACCACTCCGCCTTCCTCACTGAGGATGAAAACTTTTCCACACTGCTCAAAGGCGCTCTTTTGATTGCAAACATCTCATTTCTGTACTCCTCCTCGGATTTCCGTGTAGTCCCCGGACCCAAAATTGGACAAGAAGCAGAGGGATATCGATACCAAAGGTGCTTTTTCAAGAGGCAACTGGACTTCCTGGTTTTTCTTTGAAGATGTTTCGCTTCTCATCCAAGAAGCTTCTTCAGCTCTGACCAGATGGTGGGGAATGAGAGGATGACTCTCACCCTGGTCGTCACTTCTTTACCCTCCTACCATCAGGAAGGAGATATAGAAATATAGGCAGCTGTACAAACAGCCTGAAGAACAGTTTTTATCCATGGGTTGTCACTCCTGGATGAGAAATAACATCATAGCTACGTAGTATGATGGACTTCAGGGCCGGCGCAATGTGTAACATGTTCGCACTGGTGCAATAGGACTGGGTGTTTTGTTAATATGATTTATTGGCTTAGGGATTTTTTGTCTTCACTGAGTTGTATTGTGTTGGGGGGGTTGCACTGAGGGAGCTCAACCAATCTCATTGTACATGTGTTTTTTATTTATTTAATTTTATTTTATTTCCAATTTATATACCGCCCTTCTCCCTGAGGACTCAGGGCGGTGTACAGCCAGAAATAAAAACATGAAATGCAAATATTAAAAGCAATTAATATATATATAAATTTGGCTCCAAAATTTAAAACTAACAAACCAGTTAAAATATTTAAAATTTCTTCTTAAGCCAACGCGGCTTGTTGGAAAAAAAAATGTGTCTTGAGGGCACGGCGGAAGGCACTGAGGTCATGAATTCTCCTTATCTCCGGGGGCAACTGGTTCCAGAGGGCGGGTGCCCCCACAGAGAAGGCTCTCCCCCTGGGGGGGGTCACCAGCCTACATTGTTTGGCTGATGGCACCCTGAGGAGGCCCTGTGCACCGACGATAAAGATTTGTATTGAATTGAATTGATTCCAGCCAGCCAGAGTTGAAGAAGCTTCTTGGATGAGAAGTGAAACGTCTTCAAAGAAAAACCAGAAAGTCCAGTTGCCTCTTGAAAAAAAAAGAACTATGATGTGGAGAACTGAGAATCTCCATAGACAAGCAGAGGGATGGTTTCTTGGGACAGAGTCCCCTATGGGGCAGCATCTCCCTCTCCAGCAACCCATCCATCGCCTGCAGGCTTGGCACGCAGGACCCGCCAGAGGGCGCCCTAATGCAAAACAACCTCCGGGTTTAGCCGAAGAGCTTTTGCTCGCTCCTGGAAGCGTCTCGCCCGATGCTTGCAAGGGAGGGCAGGAAATGACCGTTCCCACCCGGAGGGAGCGCTTTACAGGAAGCTGCGCTTTCTCCAAACGCTGCACCGATCCCGCAAACGGCTCCTGCCTTCCTTCGCTGGCCCTTCCTTTCCCGCAGCTACCCGGCTTGCGAAGCTCCTCCTTGCTGGGGAGAGGAGAAGTCGGAGGGTCCTGGAGGGCTGAGACCGGGAGATCTTCTCGATCTCCAGATCTGGAAGCAGGGTGGGGATCTGGTGGTGCTAAAATGGCAATCCCCCAATTTTCCACCTTTTGCACTTCTCACTCACCTGCCCCAGTTTTGATGAGGGGCTCGAGGGACTTTTAATTTCTGCGAGGAGAGGAGCTTCTTGGTCAGAGATTGAATTCTGCACCGTTCTCTTGAAGACTCCAGCAAGTTTAGGGTTGGGTTTCTGTTGAGAACATCTGGAGCATCTGCAGTTCAGAGGATCTGGGTTTCCTGGCTTGGGAAGGCATCCAGTTTTCCAGGGTTTCAGGAACGGAAACAGTCCCTTCCGTTGCAATCCAGGCTGATCTGCACCCCGTGTCAATATTCCTGATATTTGAGTCTTTGCAAAGTGGCACCCTGGATGCAGTGGCGGGATTCAGCCAGTTCGCACCGTTTCGGGAGAACCGGTTGTTAACTTTCTGAGCAGTTTGGTGAACTGGTTGTTGGAAGAAATCATTAGGGCAGAGAACCGGTTGTTAAATTATTTGAATCCCATCATTGCCTGGATGCGTATAAAAAACAAACAAACATCACAAACTTCAAGATTTCTTAAGTTTCAAGAGAAACTTGCATATCCTTTGTAATGTGTACCCACGGCGGAAGTGGTACATGTGTTCATGTCCAAGATTTTTTTTGTCACCCATTGCAATTACCTTTCATTAATGGTTGTGATCTATTGTTTTTGCTTTTAATCCCTGCAAGCCACTCTCGCGTATATTTTTCAGGAAGGTAAATTGTAAACATAGGAAACAAATGGAAGTTTTTTGTCAGTGCTTTGGACTATAGTCTTCTACACTGTTTCATCTTAGCCTGCCAGCTGGACATAATTCCCAAGGAATCCAGTCATGGAGAGGAGAAATGCCTCGTTCTTCCAGACGGCTGAAGGGGATTCTACTCCCATGAATGAAAGTTGCTTTCCAGATTCAGAAGAGAGTTTGGGTTTATCTGGACAAACAGCAAGACCTCAGCAGGACATTCTGAAAGAAGAAACCGCACATTGTGGTGTCCATCGTTGCCCTTTCAGGGAGTTCTGTTACCAGGAAGCTGAAGGACTCCGAGACGTATGCAGCCGACTCCACCATCTTTATGATCGGTGGCTGAGCCAAAGAGACCACACGAAAACTCAGAGGATGGATTTGGTGGCCCTGCCCCTGGCCACCCTGTCCCAGATGGAGAACTGTGCCTGGATGTGTGGAGCAGAGACCAGCTCTCAGGAAATGGGTCTGGCTGAAAGCTTCCTCCTGAGCCAGGTGGAGCAAGAAATGCAGCAAAAACAGCAGGTGAGATCAATGTGAATGAATTTTTACATGTTTCCGTTCTAATCTTTTATGTACACTGAGAGCATATGCACCAAGACAAATTCCTTGTGTGTCCAATCACACTTGGCCAATAAACCTATTCTATTCTATTCTATTCTATTCTATTCTATTCTATTCTATTCTATTC
>WNWU01000393.1:210076-273989 GCA_012654045.1 Ptyas mucosa | reverse complement strand
TCTATTCTATTCTATTCTATTCTATTCTATTCTATTCTATTCTATTCCTAATCCTATTCCTATTCCTAATCCTATTCCTATTCCTATTCCTATTCCTATTCCTATTCTATTTTAATATAGTTAGGATGATCTTAATAGAATCCTGTCCTGGTTAGGTAAATGGTTCTATCCACCTTCACCCTGATTATTTCTAAGGACATATAACAAGTTGGGACAGGAGCAGTAATATTTTGTTTGGCTATTTTAGGTTCGTGCGCTGTTCATGGAGATGGCCACCCAAGGTTCTAAAGCATTAGGGGATGTGTCACATCTCCCTCAAGAAATTGTCTTTGGGAAGATTTCCCAGGAGAACCCATCACAGGAGACTTCATCAGGTAAAAGAGAGTTCCTTTTGATGTATTGGAGTCCTCAGAAGCGGGGGGGGGGGGGGGGGGTGAAATCTAGCAGGTTCTGACAGGTTTTGGAGAATCGGTAGCGGAAATTTTCAGTAGTTCAGAGAACCAGCAAATACCACCTCTGGCTGCCCCAGAGTGGTGTGGGAATGGAGATTTTGCAATATCCTTCCCCTGGAGTGCAGTGGGAATGGAGATTTTGCAGTATCCTTCCCCCAGGAGTGGGGAGGGAATGGGAATTTTGCAGTATCCTTTTTTTAAAAAAATTTGATTTATATGCTGCCCTTCTCCAGAGACTCAGGGCGGCTTACAATATGTTAAGCAATAGCCTTCATACTTTTGTATATTTTATACAAAGTCAGCTTATTGCCCCCACAATCTGGGTCCTCATTTTACCTACCTTAGAAAGGATGGAAGGCTGAGTCAACCTTGAGCCTGGTGGGATTTGAACTTGCAGTAATTGCAGGCAGCTGATCTTAATAACAGTTAATGACACTGCTTTAGTCTGCTGAGCCACCAGAGCTCCTTCCCCTGGAGTGGGGTGGAAATGAAGATTTTGCAATATCCTTCCCCCAGGAGTGGGGAGGAAATGGGGATTTTACAGTATCCTTCTCCTGGAGTGGGGTGGGAATGGAGATTTTGCAGTATCCTTCCCCTGCCACGCCCACCAAGACACACCACACTCACCAAGACACACCCACAGAACTGATAGTAAAAAAAAATTGGATTTCACTACTGCTCAGACGTATACATTGCCTGAAGTCTTTATATTCCTGAGTTCCTGTTACAAGAGATTGTACAAAGTTTTTCTTCCGACTCTTTTTAAAACACGTACTTCCTCTGCTTTTATCTCATTCTCAGAAAATGGAGCAATGGGGATTCTACCAATGGAAAGGTCTCCTCTTTGTGATGGTGCAGAAACAATGGTTGTACTTCCAACTCAGGTAGGAGGATCCCACCTCCCAAAGTGCAATGTGACTTATTCAAGGAACATGCAACGCTCTCCGCAGTGGTCTGAATCACTTTTTCAGAGCCGATTTAATATCTCCCAGCTAACAGTTTATCAGAGCGTAAGCATCTTCCCAGTGTTCTAATACCAATCATATATTCAAGCATATCAAGCTTCTTCTTGAGAACATCTCCCAGTATCTTCATATGGTTGTTCAATGAAGACTTATATCACATACTGGGCAACATAAAACATTAAAGTGTCATATAGGAATATCCCAATAGTTGCTTAATGAATGTGCCTCAGGAATTGATCAAAAAGAATATAAGAGATATTCCCAACAAGTGGGATATTTTTTTAAAATTAGAATTTGTGAATATTTTTTGGAATTGCACATTAACAAGGATTGCTATTGTCCTTTAGGTTCTGGTGTCCTTTGAAGATGTAACTGTGTTTTTCTCTGAGGAGGAGTGGGCTCTGCTGGATTTTAACCAAAAATCCCTGTACAGAGAGGTCATGCTGGAAAATGCTAAGAATGTGGAGTCCATGGGTAAGAGATTTGTTTTGCTCTGGGTTCAAATAAATGGAGAAGTATATTCTGATGAGAGATAAGCAGCTTATTAATTTCTCGGGGTGGGGAGGATACTAAAAATGTGGATTTCATGAGTAAGAGATCCCTTTTGTTCTGGATTGAAATTGGTGGGGAAGGTATACTCTGATGAGAGCTAAGCAGTTTATCAATTTCTTGGAGGATATGCAGGTCTGTACTTTAGCTGGAGAGAACTGATATGACTTTATGGACATTACACCTAGAGTCATGTATGTGAGATGGGTGGCTATATAAATTAAAATAATCACAGCATAATTTTATTAAGGACTATGTTAAATAAATAATACAAAACCTGACACAAAAATACATAAAAGAAAAAAATTAGAAACTGCAACACACACACATACCGGCTAAGAAAGTCTTCTCTTTTCATCTCCAATTAATATTAATCAAGATTAACAATATATCACTATTAAAATAAAGCCCAATTACCTTTTCTTTCTATACCTTACCCTGTTTTCTATAAATTCCTCTCTAAATTTTCAGCTAGCCTTATTAAACAAAGATGTAGTGAAAATTAACCAAAAAACCCTAATAATATATAATGTAATCCCATTTCCATTTAATCTAGGTTCCCCTCATCTCTCTTAACAACTATTAAACATTACCATAATAATCCCTTGTTTAAATATCAAAAGATTAATCCATTACACCATTGCATATTTCTGAAAGAAGAAATATCCAATCCAGATAATCATTTAAACATCACAAAAAATAACCTACTCTTTTACCATACACAGGTAAACCACTTTTATATTTTTTTTCCTTCTTCCTCCCAGCCATCTTTAAATCCCATTAATACTCCAAAATTATTAAAAGGAAGAGGTTTGATCAGAGGTTTGAGTCCTGAAAAGCTACATTTTCTGCCCAGAGATGGTGGAACCCACAATTTTTAGCTTACTACAAACATGTGCAAAAAACTATAGTTTTTACTGTCTGCTCACAAAAATCAGCTGTCCAAAATACCGTATTTTTCAGAGTATAAGACGCACCTTTCTCCCCCGTAAAAGGGGGTGAAAATTTAGGTGCGTCTTATACACCGAATATAGCCCTGCCCACCCACTGCCCCCCCCCCCCTTTTGGCCTCTGTCTCGCATCAGTTACCTCCTTGCAAGCAAACAGCAAGAAAAAACAGCTCCTTTCAGCTTCAGCACAGGCTAATTAGCACAAGTTGATTGGATCGGCCTCCCGGCTCTCAGCTGATTTGCTCTCAGCTGTTTTTCCGCAGGCCTCTGCTGCTTGCCGCAAAGAGATAATTTGCTGGAGCAGATTTTTTTTTCCCTTGTGCTAATCAAGCTATGCTGAAAACGAAAATGAAAGTAAAACAGGCTGTTTGTTGTTTGTTGCAGGGAGGCAAAATTGCTCAGAGGCAGAGGGCAGGGGTGGGTTCTAAATTTTTTACTACCAGTTCTGTGGGCGTGGCTTATTTTGTGGGCATGGCTCGATCATCATGTGACAATTCTTTAGGATTTAGTAGAGGTACTGGTCTACCAGGCTTTTAACTGCTTGCAGAGCTGTACCGGTCTACTCATTTTGTTTTTGGAGGCACTGGTCTACCCATTTATTTTTGCAGGCACCAGTCTACTCATTTGTTTTCTTTTACCACTGATCAGCTGTAGGGCGGCCCTTTGAAGCCCCACGGCAAGAGTTTAAACAGTTTTTTTCCCTCTAGCCAATAGCTGGGACTCAGGAGGCAGCAATAGATTGGGGGTGGGGCCAAATAAAAGGTAAGAATAATGCAGTGGGGGCGGGGGGGGGGCAGAACTGGTTCGGTGACATCATATTGTCACCGCTACCGGCTCGGCCGAACAGGGAGGAACCCACCACTGGCAGAGGGATATTTCTTTTTCTTCTTTTCCTCACCAAGAAAGGTAGGTGCATGTTATACTCTGGTGCGTCTTATACTCCAAAAAATACGGTACATATAGGACATTTCCAGATTTCTCCTTCTTCCAGAGAGAATTTCAGCAATCCACACTTCGCATCCAGCTGCCAATTTCAAATGTAGTGCCCATAAAAAATGCAGGCATTGCTTCTCCTCACCTCACTGGAAGTCATCATCCACAAATCAAAATAATAATAATATTAAAATAATAATAATTGCTTCTCCCATTTGTTCTGGTAGGAGCTCATGTTTACATGATATCTCAAGAAAGGAATAAACACCTGAGACAGTTTCCAAAGCTGCTTGTTTGACTTTGCAAGTCACCTCAGAACTGCCTTTTACGTTTCTTTTTTTCTCTCTGTCTATAATAGCATTTGAAATCTCTCTTGGATTGTGGTTCTTTGGTATCTGTCCCGCAAACCCCAATTTAAGTGTTGATGCACAAATCAGAAGTGTTGCTTCTACTTAAATTTGGGCTTGCGGGACAGATACCAAAGAATCACAATGCAAGAGAAATACCAGCACTGGAAGTAACCCCTTAGACAAACTTTATTAAAAATTGTCCCTGAATATACTCAGAGCAACCGGAGATTCCACCCCCCAATACTTGGGAGGGAGGGTGGGGGGAAACAGCAAGGAATTCTCTGCAGTTCAATTCAGGAGGAAGCTAGGTTTGCAGGGCAAATCTTAAAGCCCTTTCACTCCTATTCCCCCATCCTTTGGATTTCTCACCCTATGGTTGGATAATTATTAAGAAGGAAGTTAATATTTGCATTTGGAAAGAAGATATTATGAGTAAAGGGGCAAAAATTGAAAATGAACGTTGCGAGGAACACGCTAACTGGGGTTCTTTGCCTTGTTACTTTAGGACACACAAACCCTCAGTATGAAACCGATTAAGGTCTGGTCAGTTTCAGATAGCAGCACAAGTGCGAAAGTTCCAATAAACTCATAATTGTTACAAAGCGATGATTCCCAAAGTGTGAGCCGCGGCTCCCTGGGGAGCCGCACTATCGTCATAAGGGCGCCGCGAAATATTCAATTAATACCTGCGCCCGCTGGGTCTAATGCTGATGCACCATTTCTGAAATGTCTAGTGCGCATGCGCAGTTACAAGTCGGATTGTTATGGGAGCCGCAAACCAAAAAAGATTGGGAACCTCTGGGCTAGCCCTTATTAAAGAACCATTGAGCTGGGCAGAAAAACCTTTCAAGTTGATGTAGCTTGTTTAAGCAATCTTACCAGTTGGGGGAAAGAAAAAAAGATCAAGTTCAGGACATCCTGATTGTTTCACGCTGTTTATCTCAAAGTTGTTACTGTGAGTAAACAACGATCTCTGTATGACTGCCAACAAATACAAGGACAGATGAGCACGAAGGAACACTCCTGGAGTGCACATCTGGGGGAGGGAGGGGGTTCCAAGGGAGGACGACTTTTATCTCATACATGCTGGAATCCCAGTATCTAAATCCAGTTCCCTTGTAGCAAGACCATCTCCATTTTCTCTAGATGTAATTTCAACTTGCATTCTTCCATACTTGAAACCGATTGTTAAGTAACAAAGCTGATGATATCCCACTCCAGAACTCAAGATGGTACTCCCTAGAGCTGTGATGGCGAACCTATGGCACGGGTGCCACAGGTGGCACGTGGAGCCATATCAGAGGGCACACGAGTGTTGCCCTAGCTCAGCTCCAGCACACATGTGCCCGCCGGCCAGCTGATTTTCGGGCCTTCTGGGCCCACCGAAAGTTGAGAAATAGGCTGTTTCCAGCCTCCGGAGGGCCTCCTGGGGGTGTTGAGGAAGGCTGTTTTTGCCCTCCCCAGGCTCCTAGAAAGCCTCTGGAACCTGGGGAGAGTGAAAAATGGGCCCACTGTGCCATCATGTGCCAAAAACGGGGGAAGCACAGCGGGAGCATGCGCACGTGCACAGGAGGGCGGGGCACGGGTGGGCATTGAATTATGGGTGTGAGCACGCACACGCACGATCCCCCCACTTTCCCCCGCTTTTGGCACGTGACGGCAAAAAGGTTAGCCATCACTGCCCTAGAGAGACTAAATTATTGTCTCCAATGGAGAAAAAATAATGGAGCTTTATGGGACCTCATGCTTCAGGTGCCTCCAAGCAGTCTGACATTCTGGAAATAACCAGGATCCGAGATGCAGTAAAGAAAGACCCCAGTCATATTCCTACCACCTGGTACAGCAGTATTGAAATAAATATATAGCTAATATAATGTGATGGCACTTTCACTTTGTACCTTAAACATCTGATGAATTTCTTTTTCTTCCAAACAGTTGACAGGCAGAAACCAGAGAATTATAAGGAATCAGGCGTGAATTCTTCGAAACGAACTGAAACTAGAGAAAGGATATTGCAAAATCAGGAGGAGTCAAACATGACTAAAAACCAGTTGAACAATAGGATGGAGAAATCCTCTAATTTTAAGTATGGAGAAAATCGCACCTTCCATATGCAACATCACGGAGAAAAAGGAAGCTGTTTAAAAGCTGAAAAAATGTCCATCCATAAATCAGATGTCCATGAACGTAGCAGCATCTGCACTAAAGAGAAGCAGCTTGAATGCAAGGAATACGGAAAAAATAATAATTTGAATCTCTATCTTACTTTACATCAAAACGGTGAGATACCAAAATCACATAAATGTTCAGACAGTGGGGAAAACGTTAACGAGAGCAGCACTTTTAACTCCCAGAAAATGGTTCCCAGAGTGGAGAAGTCACGTAAAAGCAGAGAACGCAGAACACGTTTCTATGCAAGCAATGATCATATTGTGCACAAAACGTCCGATCCGGGAAAGAAACCTTATAAATGCATGGATTGTAGAAAGAGGTTCCATACAAGTATTGATCTTACTTCACATAAAAGTATCCACACAGAGGATAAGCCACTTAGATGCACAAACTGTGGAAAGAGCCTCACCACAAGTAGTTCCCTTAGTGCACATAAAAGGATCCACACGGGAGATAAACAACACAGGTGCATGGAATGCGGGGAGAATTTCAGCCAGAGTGCTTCGCCTAATTCCCATGAACCGATCCACACAGGGATGAAACCATATCAACGCTTGGCATGTAGAAAGCGGTTTTGTACTAGGGGTGATCTCATCGCCCATAAGAGGATCCACATGGGGGAGAAACCATTTAAATGCATGAAGTGTGGAAAAAACTTCACAATGAGACGTGGTCTTATTTCCCATGAAAGAATTCACACAAGGGAGAAAGCATATAAATGCAGGGAGTGTGGAAAGACCTTTGTGAGCAGAAGTGATCTTACTGCCCATAAGAGGAGCCACCCGGGAGGAAAACCGTACCAATGCTTGGAGTGTGGAAAAGGCTTCAGTTGGAGCAGTAACCTTACCTCCCATAAAAGGATCCACACAGGGGAAAAGCCTTATCAATGCATGGAGTGCACAAAGAACTTCAGAGACATGGGTTCCTTTACTTCCCATAAAAGGTTCCATACAGGGGAGAAACCGTATAAATGTACGGCGTGTGGAAAGAGCTTTAGTCAAAACAGTCAACTTACTTCCCATAAAAGGGTCCACACAGGAGAGAAACCGTATAAATGTACGGAGTGTGGAAAGAGCTTCACCACAAGTGGTTCTCTTACTGCCCATAAAAGGAATCACACGGGAGAGAAACCGTTTAAGTGCACGGAATGTGGGAAGAGTTTCAGCCAAAGTGCTTCCCTTACTTCTCATGAAAAGGTCCACACAGGGATGAAACCATTCCAATGCTTGCAGTGTGAAAAGAGATTCGGCACAAGCGGTGATCTCATTTCCCATAAAAGGATCCACACGGGGGAGAAACCGTTTAAATGCCTGGAGTGTGGAAAAAGCTTTACCATGAGACGTGGCCTTACTTCCCATGAAAGGATCCACACCGGGGAGAAACCGTACCAATGCATGGAGTGCGAAAAGTGCTTTGTAAGTAGGAGTGATCTGACTTCCCATAAAAGGATCCACACAGGGGAGAAGCCGTATCAATGCACGGAGTGTGGAAAAAGCTTCAGTTGGAGCAGTAACCTTACGTCACATAAAAGAATTCACACAGGGGAGAAACCGTATAAGTGCATGGAGTGTGGAAAGAGTTTCAGTCAAAGCACTTCCCTTACTTCCCACGAAAGGATCCATACAGGGATGAAACCGTATCAGTGCATGGAGTGTGGAAAGAGATTCAGTACAAGCAGTGAACTCATTTCCCATAAAAGGATCCACACGGGGGAGAAACCCTATCAGTGCATGGACTGTGGAAGGAGTTTTAGAGACTTGAGCTCCTTTACTTCTCATAAGAGATTCCACACTGGAGAGAAGCCCTATAAATGCATGGAATGTGGAAAGAGCTTTACTCAAAGCAGTCAGTTTACCTGCCATAAAAGGATCCACACAGGGGAGAAGCCATACAAATGCACAGACTGTGGAAAGAGCTTCACCACCAGTGGTTCCCTCACTGCCCATAAAAGGATCCACACGGGGGAGAAACCGTATAAGTGCACCGAATGTGGGAAGAGTTTCAGCCAAAGTGCTTCCCTTAGTTCCCATGAAAGGATCCATACTGGGATGAAACCATATCAATGCCTGGATTGTGGAAAGACCTTCAGTCAAAGCAGTCATCTTAGTTCTCATAAGAAGATCCACTCGGGGGAGAAGCTGTATAAATGCACTGAGTGTGAAAAGAGCTTTCATACAAGCAGCTCCCTGATATCACATAAGAGGATCCACTCTGGCGAGAAACCATATCATTGCATGGACTGTGGGAAAAGCTTCATTACAAGCAGTTCCCTTAATTCGCATAGGAGGATCCACACGGGAGAGAAACCGTATCAGTGTCAGGAGTGTGGAAAGAGTTTCAGCCACAATACTTCCCTCTCTTTTCATAAAAGGATCCACACAAGAGAGAACCCACCTGCCAGCATATAATATGGAAGGAGTTTCATTCAGAATAATGAATGTCCGATAAAAGGAGCCACAAAGTGGAGAGGCCCTACAGATGCACGCAGCGTGGAAAAAAGAACTTAGTGTGGTTCCATTTCTGATTACAGTGTCAAAATAGAAATGGAATGAATTATCATTGAATGGTAGGGAAGGAAGGAGAAGAGAAGGGGTAACATGGATGAAGACAATTACAGAGTTTTTAGAAAAGTTTTTAAAGTTTTAGAAAAACTTCAATTTACTACAGTGAGGCCAAGATTGTGTGATAGATATAGTATAGATCAGGGGTGTCAAACTCAAGGCCCGGAAGCTGGATCTGACCCCCGGGGTGCTTAGATGTGGCCCGTGGAGCCACCCTGGAAACAGCAAAGGACCAGCCCATGGTACCTCTGCCCGCAGCCCTCCCGAGCTCTGTTTTTTCTGGCAGAGGGTTGCGGAGGTAGTCGCAACCCAAAACAGCTTGGGAGCCTGTTTTCGCTGGCAGAGCTCTTGGGCCACCACAGGCACCTCCGACACAAGTGACATTGAGCTGGCCACGGCACCCAAGGTCAAACACAACCCTGATATGGCTCTCAATGAAATTGAGTTTGACAGCCCTGGTATAGCTGGACGTGATGGGGTCTAACTAAGCATATGCCTCAAATATAATCTTATTGCAGCAAGATACTCAGTATGCCCAATTTTTTATTAAACCAGATTTTTATAAGGAGACACTTGTTTATCTGAAATTTAACTGTTTCTCGAAGGCTTATAGTAGAGTTAGCTCTCTTTTCTTCTACTATCCAAGTGGATAACTATCCACTTATCTCTTCTTCAAACACCTCCAGTCCAATTAGTTTCTACATTCTCTCCTCTTCCTTTTCTAGTAAAACTATCCCTTCACCAATTTCTCATATTTTTGTTGTTCCATTTGGAAGCTGGAAAGAGTATGTTTGGATGTAAGACATAATGGTAAACGAACCAGTCTGCTTCCTTATTTTAATGGCAATGGAGTTTTACCACATTTTATTTACATTATTTTTATCCTTGACCTGTTCCTTTTTGAAGCATGATTTTGACAGTCCTTCAGATATGTGACTGATGTGACATTTATTGACAGGACAGTAATTGGATATCTACCAGTAGGAGACTCTTACTTCAGTCAACCACAATACCTCAAAACCATTGGGAGAAAATGGTTCTCCCATTTTCACACATTGGCCAAGCCTGTAGATGATACTGAAATATCGAAAAATAAAGTGTGAGGAATTTGAGAGGAATCTCTTTAAACAGACAGAACAACCAATTCAGTGGACAATGTAGACAATTGAAGAACTATTAAACGTAATGTGTATTTGGGCATAGCTTCTTAATTTGACATACATTTTATTGAATAGCGAACTGTAATTAAGCGAGGATTAAGTTATAATGGAGACCCCAGTGAAGCTATTGGCTCAGTATGTGGCAGATGAGAAAAAAATCAAACCCACATTAGGGATCAGTAGGAAAAGAATGGAAGTAAAACAGCTGCAACTGTTATTCCCTTCTACAGTATATGAATATTGTGTATAGTTCTGATTTTCCCATTTGAAAAACGATACAAAGGCGAAGGGGAAAGTTCAAAAGCAGCCATCAAAATGATTAGTGGCTTGATTATATTTGTGTTTGGCACCCTCAAGCAAAAACTAACATAAAATAAATCACCCAGGTTCTTTAGAAGGTGTGGCAGAAGTTGCGGGTGGAGTTAAAAGAGGAATCGGACTAGAATTCCTACGTAGCCCCACGTGGACTGAGTCCAAATCTTGAATTCCGTTGCCCATTATCTAACTACAAACAAGTACTAAGCATTAGTTGTACATTAATCTTCTCAACTAATAGCATCATCTTGTATCTAGCTAAGGGACAAGCGAATTCAAGGGGGTTGGACTTAATCCGCTTCTGGCTACATAGGAATTCTAAGCTGATCTCTCTTCATTCCCAGATTCTGCCACTCCTCCTACATTTGCAAAACTTTAGGTTCCAACGATCATCTAATTAAAGTTGATTAGAAGATTTAGAATAGACAGAAAAGTGTGTGTTTTACCTTGTCCATTATTAACCATAACCCTGCTAAGAAAACTGCATGTATTCCGTCTCCAAGATTTAAAATTTCACTCAATAGTATTTCTATCTTTAATAATGGTTTAGATTTGCCTATATTTATATGTATATGTGTATTCATTATTTTATATACATTATTTTTCACAATGTTAGCTATGCAGTCACGCATGTGAGATAGATGGCCATAGAAATCCATTAAAGAAAAATAAATTTACTGGTTTTTATGTAGTTGTGTGGGGTTTTTTTTGCAAATGAACAAGCATTGATCTTTCTATAAAAGTGAATATTAGATACATATAAAAACAAAGCAGCATATTTGCTTATCTTTTTTTCCTTAAAAAAGCTATGAGGTAGCCAGAAACCGGGCCACACAAATAAGCCAAGCTCCATCTACGGGATGCAGTTAGTGTGCAAAACCATGCCCCCTCCGGTCTGCAGAAAAACCTCCCTCCACGGAACTGGTCCCTGGTGCCCAAAAGGTTAGGGGCCACTGATCTATGGGACTTTTCCTTTTTTTTTTTTTTTGCTTGTTTGCCTAAACGTTCCTTATTGCAAAAGGGACCAGAGTGATTGTTATGTATTGAATGTTCAAATATCTGCTATTTTTCTTTTGCATACAAGAACAACCATGGCCAATCATGGTTCTAACTGCCAAGACAGATGCATTGTAAAGATCATCAATGGAACTGGAGTCGCCTATAGATATTGGAAGACATGCAATGTTACAATGTTTTATAATATACAGTAGATCTCCATCCAATGTACATGTGACACAGCTGTGCTGTTCTGACCATTACACCAGGAAAAGAGGTCTGTTACGGTAATTCCCCACAGTAATAGCCAAAAGAAGCAAAAAAAAAAAAAAGTTAGCACGGAGGATTTGCGGTCACCAAAATTAAAATGGCAAGTGTCTGTTCAACTGCCACTGGTTAAAATCCAAAGTTGTGGATGTTCTGTTGCTGGAGGCTTTCATTTGTCCGAGATGGTATAAGGAATCCTGCCTTGGGCAGGGGATTGGACTAGACCAGTGATGTCTAACCCTTTTGCCATCGTGTGCCGGGGGCAGGGTGGGGGAGGTTCACATGCGTGTGTGCCCACACCCATAATTCTATGCGCCCCGCCCTTGCGAGCGCAAACCCCCCTTCCCCCCTGGTCCTGTCACGCGATGGCCAGGTAGGCCCGTTTTTCTTTCTCACCTGGCTCCAGATCCTCTATGCATCTTGGGAGGGCGAAAACAGCCTTCCCCACTCCCTCGGAGGCCCTCCGGAGTCCTGCAACGGCCCATTTCCCAACTCCCGGTGGGATAGGAAGTGACTTTTTTTGCTGTCCCCAGCCTCCAGAGCCTCTCTAGGAGTCTCTGGAGGCTGGGGAAAGCAAAAAATGTGAGAGAAGTGATTGTCTTAAAAACCTCCAGTGATGAAGCACCTACAACGTCTGAAGGAAAGCTGTTCCATTGGTTAATTGTCCTCAGTGTTAGGAAGTTTCTCCTCAATTCCAGGTTGCTTCTCTCCTTGATCCATCCATTGCTTCTTGTCCTGCCTACAGGTGCTTTGGTAAATAAGTTGACACACACACCCTCCTCTTTGTGGCAGCCTCTCAAATCCTGCTATCATGTCCCCCTTACTCCTTCTTTTCTCTAGACTAGCCAAACCCAAATCGTCCAACCGTTCATTCGTTTTAGCCTCCAAGCCTTTAATCACCTTAGTTGCTCTTCTTTGCACTTTTTCCAAAATCTCAACATCATTTTTGTAATGTGGTGACCAAAACTGGATGCAGTATTCCAGATGTGGTCTTACCAAGGCTTTATAAAGTGGTACTAATATTTCATGTGATTTTGATTCTATGCCTCTGTTTATACAACCAAGGATTGTATTAGCTTTTCTGGCGGTGGCTACACACAGCTGGCTCATACTTAAGTGATCATGCATGAAGACTCCAAGGTCCCTCTCAGTTACTGTTTTTGAGCCAGGTTTCGCCTAATCTGAATTTGTATCTTTGGGTTTTTTCGGCCCAGGTGTAAAACTTTGCTTATATACATTTATTTCCCCACACTTCTGCAATTGCTGAAGTAACTTTAAAAAAAAAAAAGAACTGGATGTCTTTGAAAAATATTTCCATTGAGTCTATCATTATTCAATTATTCCACATTTGATGGAATGATAGGCAATGATAGACTGCAACCAAACAGATGTGCATTGTTATTAGAAACATTTCAGTTGATTGAATGTAATGATTATGTTTAATTTGATCAATATTATTTGTATTGGAATGTATGGCACCCAGGTGCCACACTGTTCATGCATTGATTTGACATTTTTATAAAAAAAATTAAAAAAAATAAACTTTTTAAAAGAATATTCCCATTGAGGAAATCTGATTCTTTTCAATATTCTGGATTTTTCTTTCCTTCAGGACTCCCACAGCTTCAGATCAGGGGCTGTTCCTCAAAAAGGTTTAGCTCAGCAGACTAAAAGCACAGTGATTAAAACCAGCTGTCTGCAATTACTGTAAGTTCGAATCCCACCAGGCTCAAGGTTGACTCAGCCTTCCATCCTTTCTAAGGTAGGTTAAATGAGGACCCAGATTGTGGGGGCAATAAGCTGACTTTGTATAAATATACAAAAGTATGAAGGCTATTGCTTAATGCATTGTAAGCTGCCCTGAGTCTCCGGAGAAGAGCGGCATATAAATCAAATTTAAAAATAAAAATAAAAAAAATAATAATAAAAAAACAATGCTTGTCAGTCTCAAAGGCTGGAGACCCCTGGTGTCGGGTTTCTTGATTGGGCGGGGGGAGGGAGTTGGACTAGATCAGGGGTCTCTAACCTTGTCAAGTTTTAAGACTTGTGGACTTCAACTCCCAGAATTCCTCAACCAGCTTTGCTGGGAGTTGAAGTCCACAAGTCTTAGAGTTGACAAGGTTGGAAGACCCCTGGACTAGATGACGTACAAATGAAAAACGGTTACAGGAACTGGACATGGCTAGTCTAGTGGAGAGAAGGATCAGGGGAGACATGATAGCAGTCTTCCAATATTTGGGGGGCTGCCACAGAGAGGAAGGGGCCAAGCTATTTTCCAAGGCACCTAAAGGCCAGACAAGGAATAATGTATGGAAACTGATCAAGAAGAGATTCAACCTAGAAATGAGAAATTTTCTGACAGTGAGAACAATCAACCAATGGAACAGAAGTTGCCTTTGGAAGTTGTGGAAGCTTCATCGCTGGAGGCTTTCAAGAAGAGATTGGACTGCCATTTGTCAGAAATGGTGTAGGGTCTCCTGCTTGGGGGGGAGGGGGTTAGACTAGATGACCTACAAGGTCCCTTCCAACTCTGTTAATCTAATCTAAAAAACCAAACGTCCAAGGTCTCTTTCAGCTCCATTCTATTCTGAACTAGCTGGGTGCCCTTGCTTTGCTACGAAACTTGATAAATTGACACTTACAGCCTGAAACTTAATGTAGAATGTGTAACTCCGTAGCATCGGAGTGTGTTAATATAATGCAAGTGGTAGTTGGAACAGAGGGGGAGGGGGAGTAGAACCTCCCAGCCTACAGCATCCATCGGTATTCATCTGGCTAGTATCCTGTCAGTGTGTGAGAGAGTTGAGGGGTGTTTGGAAACTCAAACAGTATTTGCTGTGTGAGCAAGGAGACAGGAAGGAGGCTGGGCATGGCTTACCTCAACTGTCCTGTAGTAAAGCTGCTTGCTGCTGTGAAAGTAAACTGAAACTGAAAGTCCTCTCCTCTGCTTGTGTTTTGCATTTGGAACAGATTTCTTTTGAGGTGGGGAGGGGGAGTAGAACTCCTTAGCATCAGAGGGCTGTTTGGAAAGTGAAATAATATTTTCTGTGTGCACAAGAAGGAAACAGAAAGGAGGCTGGGCGTGGCTTAGCTCAAGTGTTCTGTATTAAAGCTGCTTCCTGCTGTGAAAGTAAAAGTGAAACTCCTCTCCTTGTGTTTTGCATTTGGAACATTTCTTTTCAGGTGGGGAGGGGGAGTAGAACTCCTTAGCATCAGAGCTGTTAATATAGGAAATAGTAATGTTCTTATGGTCATTTCAAAAAATCCTTTCTTAGTGAGCACCTAGAAGCCAAGAGGAACATAGGTAGCAAATTTCAAGTTTGCAGGCTTTACAGTTCTAGAGATTTGGTGATTACTGCGTGAGTGGTTTTCACGATAGATAGATAGATAGATAGATAGATAGATAGATAGATAGATAGATAGATAGATAGATAGATAGATAGATAGATAGATATAGATAGATAGATAGATAACCTTACTTTCAGTCCATCGCTCCGCAGGCTTGGCACGCAGGACCCGCTAGAGGGCGCCCTTTGCAAACTATCATTGGATTCAGGCGAATTGCTTTTGCAAGCTTCAGGGAAGCATCTCACCCGATACTTGCAAAGGGAGGGCAGGAAGTGACTGTTCGCACGCCGAAGGACCGCTTTTCCAGGAAGCGGCGTCCTCTCCAAACGCTGGACCGACCCTGTAGACGGCTTCGTCCTTCCTTCGCTAGCCCTACCTATCCCGCAGCTGCCGGGCTTGGAAAGCGCGCCTCTTTCCTGGGCTCCTCGCAGGGGAGCCGCGGAATTGACGGGCTCTGGTGAACTGACGAGCCAGTCTTGGGTGATCCCAGTCTCCAGAACTGGAGAGGTGTCCTTCTTGAAAACCCCCAAGATTTCAGCTACTCGTTTGCCCCCCTTTTAGGGGGTCCATAGGACGCTCATCTCTGCAAGGAGAACCTCTTCTGGGTTAAAGATTCAGTTCTGCACCAGCTCCCTCCTGAGGATCTCTTATCGGTGAGATGGGCAGCATATAGATTTATCTGGAAAGGGAGGGGTCTTGTAGGGAAACCTTCCCAAGTTTCCACCTCCTATACTTCCTTTTTCACCTGCATCGTTTTTACGATATGTGCGGTAAGGTTACTCCTGCAAGAGCCTATGCTGGGTTAAAGATGGAATTCTGCACAAGCTCCCTCCTGAGGACCCCAGCAAGCTGAGAGCATCTGCAGGTCGAGGATCTGGGTTTCCTGGCTTGGGAAGGTGTCTTCTTTCTACCACTTGGGAGACAAGGAAGTATTCCTTTCAGCACAAGTCCAAGGGACCAGGTTGATCTGCATCCCATGTCAATATTTCCTAGATATCTGACTCCTGCCAAAGTAGCAGCTTGGGTAGATAGTCATAAAAAAATTAGAGCCCACAAACTTCAAGATTTCTAACCTGCACACTGTTTGTGGGGTCTATCAGTGGTGGAAGTTGTTTATGTTGCATTAATAAGAAAATTTTCCACCCCTTTGCAACTATTTTCATCACCAGTTGTAATCTGCTGTGTTTGAATGATAGAATAACAGAGTTGGAAGGGACCTTGGAGGCCTTCTAGTCCAACCCTCTGCTCAGGCAGGAAACCCTATACCAAATGGTGGTCCAATCTCTTCTTTAAAACTTCCAGTGATGAAGCACCCACAACTTCTGGAGGCAATTTATTCCACTGATTAATTGTTCTAGGTCAGGAAATTTATCCTTCGGACCCAGATTGTTGGGAGCAATATGCTGACTCTGTAAACCGCTTAGAGAGGGCTATTAAGCACTGTGAAGCGGTATATAAGTCTAATTGCTATTGCGAGGTTGCTTCTCTCCTTTGATTAGTTTCCATCCATTGCTTCTTATCCTGCCTTGCTTCTATTCTTTGCAGGCCTTCCAGTCATCAAATGTGTGGACGGATGAATGTGAATTTTAAACAAATTGAATAATGAAAGAAAGTTCTTCCCATTGTGTAGGATTACTGGATTCTACTTATTTTCATCTTACCTTGGAAGCTGAACATACTTTCCATAGAAGCTAATCATTCAAAGGAGAAATATGTCATTCTCCAAGATGGCAGAAGGTGGCTCTCCTTACCATTCTGCTCCCATGAATAAAAATGGCTTTGTAGATTCGGAGGAGCCTTTGGATTTGTTTGGACGAGCAGCAAGAACCAAGCAGAACATTCTGGAAGAAGCAGCCACACATTGTGTTGTCCAGTGTTGCCCTTTCAGGGAGCTCTGTTGCCAGGAAGCTGAGGGACTCCAAGTCACATGCAGCCAACTCCATCATCTTTATGATCAGTGGCGGAAACAAGAGGGCCGCATGAAAGCTCAGGTGGCAATCCTGCAGCTCTACACCCCACCCACTGAAGTGGAGAGCTGTGTCTGGATGCAAGGAGCAGGGACCAGGTCCCAGGAAGTGACCTTAGCCGAAGGTTTCCTCCTGAGCCGTGTGGAGCAGAAAATTCCGCGAAAGCAGCAGGTGAGATCATAAAAACAGTATGAATGAATTCTTAAATGTAATCAGGTTGATTTTAGTCAAATGTATCCTTGATAGACAAATGATTCCATCTCCCTTCATCCTGATTATTTCTAAGGTCATATACCATAACAAGTTGGGGCAGGGGCAATAATGTTCTCTTCGCTGCTATTTCAGGTTCATGGGCATTTCATGGAGGTGGCCACCCATGGTTCTAAAGCATTAGGAGATGTGCAACATCTCCCTCAACAAATTGTCTTTGGGGGAATCCCCAAAGAGGACCTATCTCAGAAGTCGACATCAGGTAAACGGGGGGGTTCATTTTGATGTATTCGTGTCCTCATGAGTTATGGAGTGCCTGAAGTCTTAATATTCCTGAGTTTCGTTTACTGTATTACCCGAGCCCCGTGTGCAGTGTTTTTCTGCAGCTGTTTTTAAAACATGTACTTCCTGTGCTTTTATCAGAAAATGGAACAATGGTGATTATACCAATGGAAAGGTCTTCTCTTTGTGGTGGAGCAGAAACAGTGGCTGTACTTCCAACTCAGGTAGGAGGGTCCCATGTCTCAGAGTGCAACATTATTTAGTCAAGGGACATGCAACTCTTTCCAAAGCGGTCTGAGTCCCTTTTCCAGTGCTAATTTAATATCTCCTATCTAAACAAATTTTCAGAGCATCTTCTCAAAGTTCTGGTACTATCCATAGCATCTCAAACAGTTTCTTGAGGACATCTCTCAACAACTTCTAGTTGTTCAATGAAGACTGTGTATGTCCTACTGGATAAGACATTGATTAAATATCATATAGGAACGTCCAAATACTTGCTTGATAAGCAACCTTGCAGGAAGTATTGAAATCCATTTTGCTCCCTCATCTTGTCCCAGGAGTGGCTCAAGATGAAGATAAGGTTGCTCCCAGTGAGTGGAATATTTTCCATTAGAATAGAGAGATTGCTAATATTTTCTGGAATTGTACATTAATAAGTGTGTTTGTACTACAGATCCCCGTGTCCTTTGAAGATGTAGCTGTGTTTTTCTCTGAGGAGGAATGGGCTCTGCTGGATTTTGACCAAAAATCTCTGTACAGAGAGGTCATGCTAGAAAATGCTAAGAATGTAGAGTCCATGGGTAAGAGATTTGTTTTACTCTGGGGTCAAATAAATGGAGATATATTCTGATGAGAGATAAGCAGTTTATTAATTTCTCGGGGTGGGGGGGATGCTAAAAATGTGGATTTCACGAGTAAAGGATCCATTTTGCTCTGGATTGAAATAGGTGGAGAAGGTATATTTTTACCAGTTTTTCAGCGATTAAGGTCTGTACTTTTCGTAGAGAGAACAGAAATGTCCGTATGTGAGTCATGTCCTGAGTCACGTATGTAATACAGACAGCTGTATAAATCAAAATAAGGAGCCGTGCTGGTGTAATGGTTAGAATGCAGTATTGCAGGCTAATTCTGCTGACTGCCGACTGCCAGCAGTTTGAGTCTCACTGACTCAAGGTTGAGTCAGCCTTCCATCCTTCTGAGATTGGTAAAATGAGGACCCAGGTTGTTGGGGCCAATATGCTGACTCTGTAAACCACTTAGAAAGGGCCGCAGAGCACTGTGAAGCAATATATAAGTCTAAATGCTGTTGTTATTGCTATTGCTAAATAAGTAACTTTAATAGAAAATTAGGATTGATTACAAGAAGGCATTTGATTCTCTGCCACATATTTGGATAATCAAGTGCCCATAAATAATGGGAGTCTAGAAACATCAGAAGCTTTGTGAAAAGATGAATAGCTCAATGGAAAACATAGTTGCTGGTCAGTGGTGTTAGACTGGGAGGGGAATCTTTCAAGGATGCTCGCTATCACCACTACTTTTGTCAGTGCATTGATTCCTCTCTCAACAATACTGAACAAATCAGGCCATGAGAAAAAAATAACATCTGCCAGGTTACTTGGTATAATTTCCATTGGGCATCTTAATTAATTCAGCTTTCACAATTTTACCTCAATGGCAGGGGGGTCAAACTCACGTCATCACGGTGTCGTCATGTGATGTATCACGACTTTCCCCCTTTGCTAAACTGGGCGTGGCCAGTGTGTGATGCATTTGGCCCGCAGGCCGCAGGTTTGACAGCCCTGCTCTATGGATAGTAAGGGTGGCACATTTGCTCCGTCCAAACTAGTGGATATTTGGCTGTACATTCAAACAGTACTGGACAGCAGTTTCATTTCAAATGATGTTTTTGCACGGTCATAGACGGTGCATGTAGTTGAAGAAAGAAACAAGAGGGGCTAATTCTGGCTGCACAAGACCAAGCTTTCAGAACAAATGCATACAAAAGCAGAATCGAGAAAACAACAGCAGCAAATGCCACTTCTACAAAAAAAAAATCTATCGTGTTTCCCTGAAAATAAGACCCTGTTTTATATTTTTTCGAACTCTGAAATAAGCGCTTGGCCTTATTTTTGGGGAGGTCTTATTATTTTGGGGCACATGGAGGAAACCAGAGGAAATGGCGGGGAGTGGCTGTGCATGCGTTTAAATATTTTTGGGGAGGGCTTATTTTCGGAGGGGGGTTATTTTAGTGCATGCACTCAAAAGCCCGATTGGGCTTATTATCAGGGGATGTCTTATTTTAGGGGAAACAGGATAGTTAGCTGCTGCAAGAAGATTGCACAGACTGACTACAAACAATGCCATATTATAGAAGCAACAACGGTGCATTGGTACTGTGTATCTGCAGAAATTGCCATTTTCCTGCAAGGAAGAATGGGTGGGAACACAAAATAGAAAAAGTAATGAAAAATGAAGGTGCTGTGAAGTGCTTAAGTAGAGATAAAAGCAATCTCTCTGCTCTTGGGGAGTGGGGGGAGGGGATCAGGCACGAGATATCCTGATAGCCTCACTCTGTTTTTCTCCCAGATGTTAATTTGAATGAAGTAAGTTATCTGTGTGGCTGCTGACCAGTGCAGGGAAAGCTGAGGGTGAAAGGACACACCTGGAGGGCAGACCTATTTTTTCAAGGGAGGGCAACTCATCTCAAGCATGCTAAATCCCATTTAAGTACAGTTTACTTGTAGCAACAGCACCGCCATTTTCTCTTGATTTAATTTCAACTTGTCTTCTTCCATATTTGAAATTGAATTTAATCATATTCCAGTCCAGAACTCTAGATGCTACTCCCCAAACTGACCTCAAATTACTTTCCCTAATGTGTAAAAATAATGGAGCTCTATGGGACCTCATATCTCAGGTGGCTCATACCAGTGCAACATTCTGGAGATAACAGGAAGGATCAGAGATGCAGACATATTCCCACCACCATGTAGCTTAGAGGGAAAAATCTTGGTACAGTAGTGTTGAAATAAAAAAGGAGGCTAATATAAAGTGATGGCAGTTCATTTTACCTCTTAAACAACTCGTGTTTAATTTTCTTTTCAATTTTCCTTGCAAACAGATGATAGGGAAGAGCCTGAAGATTATAAAACAACAGGTGTGAATTCACTGGAAAGGACTGAGACTACAAAAGGGATATTTCAAAATCAGAGGAAATCAAATATGACTGAAGAAAACTGGCTGGATAATAGGAAGGGAAAATCGTCTATTTTTCAGCATAAAGAAAATTGCAACTTCAATATCCAACCTCACAAAGAAAAAAGAAGCTGTTTAAAGGGTGGGAAAACATTCAGCAATAAATCAGTCATCTCTGAATGTAGTAGAATCCACTCTAAAGAGAAGCAGGTTGAATTCAGGGAACATGGAAAAAAAGATTTGAATCTAGGTCTTCCTTTGCATCAAAGCATTGAGACACCAAAATCACATAAACATTCAGACAGTGGGAAAAGCTTTAGTGACAGCAGTACTTTTAACACCCATAAAACAACCCATAGAGTGGAGAAGTCTTATAAGTGTACAGAGTGCAGAAAGTGTTTCTATACAAGCACTGATCTTACTATGCACAAAAAGTCCCATGCAGGAAAGAAATATAAAAGGACGGAATGTGGAAGGAGGTTCAATGCGAGTATTGATTTTACATCTCATAAACGGATCCACACAGGGGAGAAGCCATATAGATGTACAGACTGTGGAAAAAGCTTCACCGCAACTGGTTCCCTTACTGCCCATAAAAGGATTCACACGGGGGAGAAACCATATAAATGCATGCAGTGTGGGAAGAGTTTCAGCCAAAGTACTTCCCTTACTTCCCATGAAAGGATGCATACCGGGATGAAACCATATCAGTGCGTGGATTGTGGAAAAAAGTTCAGTCAAAGCAGTGATCTCATTTCCCATAAAAGGATCCACACGGGGGAAAAACCGTTTAAATGCCTGGAGTGTGGAAAAAGCTTTACCATGAGACGTGGTCTTACTTCCCATGAAAGGATCCACACCGGGGAGAAACCATACCAATGCACAGATTGTGGAAAGTGCTTTATAAGTAGGAGTGATCTGACTTCCCATAAAAGGATCCACACAGGCGAGAAGCCGTATCAATGCACGGAGTGCGGAAAAAGCTTCAGTTGGAGCAATAACCTTACTAGTCATCAAAGGATCCACACAGGTGAAAAACCATATAAATGCATGGAATGTGGGAAGAGTTTCAGCCAGAGCACTTCTCTTACTTCCCATGAAAGGATCCATACAGGGATGAAACCGTATCAGTGCATGGATTGTGGAAAGAGCTTCAGTACAAGCAGTGAACTCATTTCCCATAAAAGGATCCACACGGGGGAGAAACCATATAAATGCACAGCGTGTGGAAAGAGCTTCCGCAAGAGTACTGATCTTATTTCGCATGAAAGGATCCACACAGGAGAGAAGCCATATAGATGTACAGAGTGTGGAAAGTGCTTCAGCCAACACAGAAACCTGTCCTGCCATAAAAGGATCCACACAGGGGAGAAGCCATACAAATGCACAGACTGTGGAAAGAGCTTCACCACCAGTGGTTCCCTCACTGCCCATAAAAGGATCCACACAGGGGAGAAACCATATAAGTGCACCGAATGTGGGAAGAGTTTCAGCCAAAGTGCTTCCCTTAGTTCCCATGAAAGGATCCATACTGGGATGAAACCATATCAATGCCTGGATTGTGGAAAGAAATTCAGTAAAAGCAGCCACCTTAGTTCTCATAAGAAGATCCACTCGGGGGAGAAACTATATAAATGCACAGATTGTGAAAAGAGCTTTTATACAAGCAGCTCCCTGATATCACATAAGAGGATCCACTCTGGCGAGAAACCATATCATTGCATGGACTGTGGAAAGAGTTTCAATACAAGCAGTTCCCTCAGTTCACATAGGAGGATCCACACAGGAGAGAAACCATATGAGTGCCAGGAGTGTGGAAAGAGTTTCAGTCACAACACTTCCCTCTCTTTTCATAAAAGGATCCACACAAAGAAGAACTCACCTTCTTCTTCCTAGTATATTCCTACAGGATCCACTTTTCGGATCATTGAATGCCACTTTGCATGGTCAACTGCGTCTCCAGTGCGCAGGCCCGTGGCTTGCCTATCTTTGTTGATGGTGTCTTGCCATTTCTGTTTTGGATACCCGCGAGGTCGCCAGCCATTGACCTTCTGGTTGGTAGGCAGTCTTGCCAATGGTGGAAGGTGCTGGACATGTCAATACCAGAGGAGCCGGCCTTCTCTCATCTTCTCTATAATTGGTGCCACACCAAAGAACCTACCTGCCTGCATATAATAAATGAGGAACTTCTTTCAGAGTTGTGAAGTTCTGATAAAAGAAGTTACATGGAAGAAAGACTCGGTACATACCTGCAATATGGAAAGAACTTAAGTGATTCCATTTCTGATCAGTATGCCAACATTAAAGGGGAATGGATTATTTAATTAGAGAAAATGAGTTAAAGTGAAAGAAGGCGAAGAGAAGAAATAGAATGGATGGGCCAGATTAGGAAGATGATAGGAAAGCTTTGGAAGAGCTTCAAACTACTACAAGAGGAAGGCTAAGATCTTGTCTATGTTGTAGGTACAATATAAATCAACTACATTTAGTCACATCTGCAGTGAGAGATTTGGGATAACTAAATTTTTATTAAATAATTTGACAATCTATGCCCCGTTGGGACATCATTTTGGAGCTGTGGTAGTGCAGTGGTTAGAATGCAGCATTGCAGGCTAATTTTGCCAACTGCCAGCAGTTTGATCCTGACCAGCTTACTGATGACTCAGTCTTTCATTCTTCTGAGGTGGGTAAAATGAGGACCCAGATTGTTGGGGGCAAGATGCTGACTCTGTAAACTGCTTAGAGAGGGCTGTAAAGCACAGTGAAGTGGTATATAAGTCTAAGTGCTATTGCTATTTCCTTACCTAAACAGAGGAGCAGAATGACCAGTGATGAGCAAAAAAGCTGCGGGAACAGGAGTGAATTCCAACTTCCTGCTGGCCTCTCCATTGAATTTCCTTCTGGGAATCTGGCAGGGAGCATTGGAAATCTCCCCTTTCCCTTCTCTTCCCAACAGGCAGGTAAGTGCAAGGGATTGTGAGAGTAGGTGAGAAACTCTCACAGAAACTATCTCAGCAGTACACCAGCAGTCAGCAGCAATGAGGTAATCATAATTTTTCCAAATTTCATTCCCTTGGGAGTCATTGGTCGCAGAATGGACACATTCTGTAAGTTAGCCCTTAAGCCACCCAGCGTAACCTTGAGGTAAGATGGGCAACCTATAAATTTATGAATAAATAAATACATTTGAAGTGTATTGGTTCAGCTGGGTAGTCCTGCTCACCCAGTTAATAGTTATGATGAGATTTTGAGTAGTATATAGATTATCCAAAACTTTTTTTTTCCTTCTTAATTATTATCTGTGAGTTGAGTTGGGGATGCTGACTTGCAGTGTATTTGGGAGCAGACGTCTATATTGAATATGACTGCGCTAGAGGTATAAATGACTATAGACATGGCTGTGAATGAGCATTAGCCAGCCCTTAATCCTGATTCCAACTCTGGGTTTGCAGGATTGTGGTTTATCCTTGCTTGCCTGCCAAAATTTTAACTATTTTTCTAAGGTCTGAGGTGGGCCTTTTCTCCCTTCCTCAATTCACTCTTCTTCTGAGACATACACCTTTGGTTCTAAACCTGTATTTTTCCCCCTCTCTATTTCCAGCAAAATTACCCCTTCCCCAATCTTTCGTGTCTTTGTTGTTTCGCTTGAAGATGGAAAAGGCATGTTTGGGTGTGAGATACAATGGTGCATGTAAATAGGAATTAATTTGTTTCCTTATTTTAATGACAATGAAATTTTATTATATTAAATTTTATTTACATTTTTTTTGCTCTGGGTCTATCTTATTTTGAAGTATGGCTTTTGACAATGCTACATATGTACGGATACAGATTTGCACATGCCCACATCAAATTTATGGACCAATTCCTTTTCTGAAAATACAACAGTCCATAGTTAGGATATGGAAGAGACACGACTTTGATCAACTACTTAATATTCAGAAATCCTTGGAAGGAAATGCAATGACTGTTTATTTTCCAATAGGCCTTGCTGGCCAAATCTGTAGATGATATTCAATATGTTTCAAGCGTCTTATAGTCCGAAAAATATTGTAATTAGTGCATCTTTCTACTCACATTCTGTATGCTTTATTGTGTACTGGCTGTAGGCTGTGCAATTGAAGACTTCTCCTTTTTTTTTATACTTTGTATCTTGTTGCAAGAATACAAACCTGTTGATTTGAGAATTGGATGCTTAATCTGGTTCCTGAGCACTGGCTTTTTGGCCAGAAATAAACATTATATCCATCCTTGGTGTGCTTTAATGAGCATTGCATACCGGGCACAATCTCAGACTTTTTTGGACCACAAAATCTCATCTTATTTCCTGCTCAGGGTCGAATCATTTGCTAAGCATTCATTTATTCTTAGGCATGTTTCTCTTCTATCAAATTTTGTGCATTCCCTGATCAGCATAAAGCTGGTTTCCCAAATTGTGTTCATTGTTGTCTCTCATCTTTCAATTACAATGCGGCATTCCTGAAGATGCTTAATATTCTAAATCACTTGTAATTTGTGCACTCACTAATGCTATCTTTCCCTTTGTATAGAACAGTAATAGCATTGTTCAAGACAAACACGTTGTAGAGATCATCAATGGAACCGGAGTCTCCTACAGATTGGAAAACATGTGTTTTAAAACTTTACAACATAGGTCTCCTTCCAACGTATACGTCACAGCTGTGATGGTCTGACCATTTCACCAGGAACAGATCCTTACTGATTCCTTTGCCCACAGTAATGGACAAAACGTGTTTTTTTTTAAGTAGTATAGATTTGCCCCCCAGAATAGCCCCATGACAAGTGGCAAATTTAACAAATAATTTGCAACTACTAAAATTAAAATGGCAATTGTCTGTTTACCTCCAACTGGTCAAAATCCAAAGTCCTAAAGAGTTGAAGGATGTACCTGTGACACTTAGATGTAGGTGAGAAAGAAATAAATAATATATAAAAGAAATGTTTCCATGCATGGAATGTGTAAAATGCTTCAGTAGCATCAGTTTCTTGCAAAAGGTATTCCACACAAAGAAGAAACTTTGGAAATGGTGAAATGAAACTTCAAAGGATTCTTAAATATGCATTCCAAGTACAGAAAGAACTTCAAGCTTTACTCCACCACAATAATTGGTACTGGTTGCATCTTTTCTAGCAAAAATTCAACTTTTTTTTTCAGTCAGTTCTGCTTTATTTCATCTGATAATTCTTACTATCTCAGGAGACAGTTTAGTTTTCATTATTTGTATTTCATATTTTTGAGAATTGTGTTTGTTTCCTAACTCTTCAAGAACCACCTGTTTCTCTTCCCATTTATTTATATTAAAATAGCTTTATATTTCTCCTTTAATGCATAGCTACCATCTCCTTCGTATACTTGGCTTTTTTGAAAGGTTCCCCTCAGACTTCTAAATTTCCACATACTTCTGCAATTTCTGAGGGAATTTTTTTTTCTGAAACTGAATGTCCTTTGACCAGGAATCCCATTTGGAATGCAATATTTTCAATACTGGGGTTTTTTTCCCCTTCAGGATCTCCATTTTGCTGTCCCAAAGCTTCTTCCCAGGTGCCAGAGACACTTTTATTACCCCATATCAAGAACAGAATAGAAAGCAGAGTTGGAAGGGCAAGTCTTCTATTACAACCCTATACCATTTCAGACAAATGGTTGTCCAAAAACTTCCAGTATTGGAGCCTTCACAACTTTTGCTGACAAGTCTTTCTGCTGATAAATTGTTTTAACTGTTAGGAAATTTCTCCTTAATTTTAGGTTGCTTCTCTCTTTGATTAGTTTCCATCCATTGCTTTTTGTTCTGCCTTCAGGTGCTTTGGAGAATAGCTTGACTCCCTCTTCTTTGTGGCAGCGCCTGATATATTGGAACACTGCTATCATGTCATCCCTAGTCCTTCAAGGGCTGTTCCACAAGAAAAGTGTTAACATCTTCGAACTGGAGAGTCCTCACTTAGAAAAGGACTTTGGGACAGGATCCCTCAGTGCTACCATCATTTTACTAGAAGAAGACAGTATTCTCTTTCAGTTGCTCCTCAGAAACGCGGGAGATCTTAGCCCCGCTCCTTTCAATGTTTTTTTTCTAAAGATTCCAAGAGGCCCAAAGGGCCGTTTTTTCTGAGGTAAGTCCGCCAAGACACTGAAGGAGGGGGCCGAAAGGGCCACTCACTCCTCAGTAGGGACTTTCTAGGGAGAAGCACTCGCTCTCTTTAACTCTTGGAATAGCTGGAGAGATTGAGAATGGTCGGCAGCTTTGATGTCTGAGTGCGCGGCTCCATCTGCAGTCTCGGAGTTTGGTTCCTCCTCCTGAAGCCTCAAATATATGTTAATCAGCCAATGAATTATCCAGAGACTGTGAAATCTGAGTTTTGATCTGGACTACTGAAACTCTGTGACTGTGCCCTCTCCAATAATGTCAGAGGAAAAGATTGGTGGCAACTGACTCTCATACTCTTCCTCAGAAGTACAACCATGGGGCTGATCCCCATTTATGCACAGAAATAGATGGTTGGATGACTTTGAGCTAGTTAGTCTCTCTCAGCCTGACCCACCGCACAGAGCTGATGTTCTTTGGAAAACAAGAGGGACCATTAAGTACTCCGTCTTGGTTCTGCAAAATATAAATTGTTTAAAAAAATAAACAGACACCACCCGTAAGTTTGATAACCTGGGTCTGATTAATGATCAAAATATAGGTATTGTGGTAGAGGTGAAGCTCATCTGGTGAGTAGACAGAAATATGTAGCTAAATAGTTAAGCATTGTCCCAAAGGTGATTTTTCAAGAGGCAACTAGACTTTCTGGTTTTTCTTGAAGACGTTTCACTTCCCATCCAAGAAGCTTTTTCAACACCCTCCCCCCCTCCCCAGAAACTCCAGTTGCCTATTGAAAATGCACCTTTGGGACAACCATGACCTGGATGACTCAGAATCTCTATAGACATATTGTTAATATAGCATTTCATTCTACCTTCAATATTTCAGTATCTTTAAAGGGACTTCACCTCTTCTCCATCTGGAAGGGCCATTAGGTTTTAATAAAGCTACCTAAGGCGGGAATGCTAGATCATTTTTGTGGAAAAAAAATAGCTTCATGATAAAAACAAATGTGTAGAGCTCTACTCTGGTGATTACATGCAAATCTTCCTTTTATGGACAGGGTGTGAAATTGGATGTCCCACTTCTTGGATTTCCTGGTGGCGTGTTATCCATGCACGATCCTGCTTCAGTTCAAAATTCACAGCAGGTGCGGCAGATGCTGCCTTTTACTGCAACAAAGGGGAAGAGAGCGATTGTTAAGCACATGGGACCTGCAGAAAATAAGAGTGAAACCTTCTGTAGGCAGGGATAACTTCTGTGATTCAAACTGGAGACAAAAAGGGTTTCGTTTTTTTTATTTAAAGAACAGGTTTTCTTTGCAAAAAGAGGTTTCCGCTGGGAAAGTGACTATAGTCTCAACGATCATGTGGAAAGATCAGTACAACGTCCAAACTTTACTCCCTCAAGCTCCTAACACCTACTTCATTCCCGCGATCATTTTGATCCCTTTGCTTCCCAGGATTAAAACAAGATCCGCCTGGGGGCACCCTCTTGCCAGGAGCTGGAGGAGGAGGGAGCAGGGAAGAGGGAGGGATCTCTATAGGGAGAAGCATTCTCTGCTTTCCACATTAAATTGCTGGCGGTGGGTACTTTCGTGGAAGGAGGAAGGTGCAGCTTACAGGCTGTGCTGGGAAGGCAGCGACGCTGGAGGAGCTCTGAGGAAGGCGTTGCACGGATCCTGCCCTGTGCGCCTCTCTTGGGGGAACGGAGTCAGGGCGAGGGGCAGAGCCGCCTTTCCCTGCAGGCAAGGTGGTAAGCAGCTTCCACTTTCCTTTCCCTTCGGGTAGATCTGGGAGAGAGGGAAAGTTCTTGGAAATGTGACTTTTAGATGCTGTTTTTTGGGTCTCCCATAAAATTGTTCCTGCAGTCAACAGTTTCTCCTGGAATAGTTTGCCTCCCGGAGCTGTGGGTGCCACGATCACTGGAGGCTTTCAAAAATAGTCTGGACAGCCATTTGACCTGCATGGTAAAGTCTCCTGCCTTGAGCAGAGGGTTGGATTAGAAGATCTCGGAGGTCCCTTCCAATCCTAGGGTTCTATCTGCCATGATCATTTCCCAAGGAATTTTCTCTGGTGCTGTTCCAGGTCCAGAAGACTTTGGTTCAAATGGCTGCTGCCCACTTTCTCCTGGAATAGCGTGCTTCCAGGAATTTGGGTGCCCTAACTAGACACAAGGAGTGTGCCATCACTCTGCTAAACAACTAATTCCCACAGCAGTCAAACTATTTACTAACACCGTATTACTATTATTTTTCTCATCCTATCTTCTCCCACTTAACGACTGTAACCTTTATGATTTATATTGTTTTATTTAGTTTCCTAGTATGATTTGATTGCTTATTTAGTATCCTATCCCTATCACTAAGTGTTGTATCTTATTATTCTTAATGACTGTATTTTTTAATGTACACTGAGAGCATATACACCAAAGACAAATTCATTAGATTTCCAATCACACTTGGCCAATAAAGAATTCTATTCTAATCACTGAAGGTTTTCAAAAATAGACCAGACAACCATTTGATGGGGAAGGTATAAGATCTTTTCCCTTCAGCAAGGGGTTGGACTAGAAGAACCTCGGAGGTCTCTTCCATTCCTAGGATTCTGTGTTCTATGATGATTTCCCATGGAATTTTCTCTGGTGCTGCGTCAGGTCCAGAAGACTTTGTTGTAAATGGCTACTGAATTCCCCGGAGGAATTCCATGAGCCATCCTGCATAGCCCCATTATTGCCTTGCTGATGCCAGAATGCTATGAACCCTGGGGGGAGGGAGAGGGTGCCAGCAAGGGGAGGGAGCCTAGAAACCATTCCCAATGCCGCCTCAAGCATGGGAATGGAATGCAGACAATGGCCATGCCCACCAAGCATGAACTGTTACCAAAACAATTTGTTTGAATCTCATTGGACACCAGGAAGATAATGGGGGGGAGGGCTTGGGAGAGAGGAAAGTGAGTGGGCAGTCTTCACCTCCCCCCAAACCTCAGATCTGGCCGCCTCCTATCTTGTAACCTCTTGGCTTTAATAAATCTTCCACTATGAATGCAGTTGAAGGCTCTTTCATGCAGTTGAAGGCTCTTTGTTTCTAAATGACCAGGTAGGAGAGAAAAGGGGATGGTCCCTCCTTGGCGCCATTGTTCAGGGTGAGTCACTCAGGAGGATCCACCTCAGAGGAGAGAAAGGGTCCTTCTGATGCACTTTAATCCTCAGGATTAAATTTACCCCCGTTTCTTTCCTTCATGAATTCCTTTTCATTTTTTATTTGGTCCTTTTTATATCGCCATTGGAGAAAGTCTTGTAACTGTAACTGTGCATTTAAAAAGGAATCTTCCCTTTCCTGTAGGCTCTTCCAAAGGGCAAGTTCCACCTGTAGAAAAAACAGTTTTTGTTGTCTTCCCTGTCTTCCTTGAGTTGTGGTGGTGCAGCGGTTAGAGTGCAGTACTGCAGGCTACTTCTGCTGAGTGTTGATGCCCAGCAGTTTGGCAGTTCAAGTCCCACCGGCTCAAGGTTGACTCAGCCTTCCATCCTTCCGAGGTTAGTAAAATTAGGACCCAGATTGTTGGGGGCCAGAGGCTGATTCTGTAAACCGCTTAGACAGGGCTGTAAAAGCACTGTGAAGCAGTATATAAGTCTAAGTGCTATTGCTATTATTTGAGAGCAACAGAACTCCATGGGATATAGGTTGGGATCTGCTTGAGACATCTGGAGTCAAGCTCTGGGTGGTGCTTTAATTCATGGCTGAGAGACCTTCTGAATCTAATCCCTGGTCCTTCCACATTTTTCAGTTTTCCTCTCACCCAATGTTAGCAGCTTCTGTGTATTGTTGCTATGGCTGCAAGGTAAACTGATTCCCTAGTTACCATAGAAATAGGCTAGAATTGCATTGCAGGTTCAAGAATATTGTTAGGATGTTTAATAGCAAGTTAGTCCTTTGCTATTTTCCCCCCCACTTGTAGATATTATATAGGTAGTTCTCAACTTACGACAATTGAGCCCGAAATTTCTCTTGTTACGTGAGACATTTTTTAAATCAGTTTTGCCCCATTTTATGACATCTCTTGCCACAGTGGTTAAATGAACCACTGCAGTTGATAAGTTAGTAACACAGTTGTTAAGTGAATCTGGCTTCTACATTGATTTTGTCATAAGGTCACCAACGGGGATCACATGACAATGCCAAGCATTTTAATTTTGATCACTCAATCATGGGGATGCTACAAATGTCGTTAAGTATGAAAAATAGTCATGTTACTTTTTTTCAGTGCCATTGTAACTTTGAGCGGTCACTAAGTGAACTGTTGTAAGTTGAGGACTTGAGGTCACTTATAATGGCCTTGTCACCGTCTTCTGGAACCTTTGTTCTTTGTACCTCAGAAGATTAACAGTGGTTGAGCTTCCAACTCAGGTAGGAATATTCTCCCCTCCCTTAAAGTGCAGTCTGATCTACTGAGGAGGTCTCCAATATTGTGCAAAACAACGAGAAACCCTTTTCAGAAGGAGTTTCCTCTTAATTGGCTAGGAAGCCAGATAAAGTTTTTTTTTTAATTTTAAAAACAAAACTTTATTCATTGTTAAAAATATTTAAAACATACAAGTTTCTCTTAATCAAGAGACAAATTTACATATACAGTACACAACTTCACCTACTAATTAATTTCCATTATTATATATATCTATATACATATATACCGACATATCGTGGCATATTTCATTTTCTATTCCTCTGACAGTGCTATTTTTGATTATGTTAATTTCTTCTAAATTTCGTCTCTAACCATTTCCCTTTCTCTGGTTTGTCCATTGATACCATCTATTCCATATTGTATAATATTTTGAGTCCTCCTTATCCTGTAACTCTAACGTTAGTTTGTCCATTTCTGCGCATGTGTATATTTTTTGTATTAACTCCTGATCAGTTGGCAATCAATCTATTTTCCAAAGTTGTACTAATGCTAATCTAGCCGCCGTAATTATGTGAAGTATTAAATATTTTATATCATTTCTAATATTCTTTTTGATCATGCCTAATAAAAAAATTGCGGGTTCTAATTCAATTTTGTAATCTGTTATTTCAATTATCCATGTTTTTATCTTATTCCAATATTTCTTAATTTCTGGGCAGTGGCTCTGCCCGGAAGCCAGATAAAGTTGACATCTCATAGTGCTTCCTGAAGGCCTTCTTCCAACATTTTCAGACAGTTCTTCTCCAAGCTCTGTGTTGAGGGACAATGATGGACAATATTCGGCATTGGTTAAAATGTCACAGGACTCTACCTGTCCTTTTTCAGGTGGCTACCTTCTGAGAAGGGCTGAAACCTTCAATCAACGATGCATTCAAGCCAATGGTGGGATTCAAATTTTTTTACGACTGGTTCTGTGGGCGTGGCATGGAGGCTGTGGCATGGCATGGCTTGGTGGGTGTGGCAGGGGAAGGATACTGTAAAATCTCCATTCCCTCCCCACTCCAGGGGAAGGTTACTGCAAAATCCACAGTACTGGTTCTGACCAGTTCTGGAGAACCGGTAGCGGAAATTTTGAGTAGTTCGGAGAACCTGTAAATAACACCTCTGACTGGCCCTGCCCCCATCTATTCTCTGCCTCCCGAGTCCCAGCTGATAGGGAGGAAATGGGAATTTTGCAGTATCCTTCCCCTGGAGTGGGCAGGGAATGGAGATTTTACAGTGAACTATTCAAAATTTCCGCTACCAGTTCTCCAGAACTGGTCAGAACCTGCTGAATACCACTTCTGTTCCAAGTTCCATCCCATCAGAAGGCAGAATAAGGGGTTGCTGCTTCTGAGGAATCAGCCAAACTATTACAAGTAGTCCACGACTTATGACCACAATCGAACCTAATGTTTCTGTTCTAAGCAAGTCATTTGTTAAGTGAGTTTTGCCCCATTTTACGGCCTTTCTTACCACATTTCTTAAATGAATCACTACAGTTGTTAAGTTAGTGGCACGGCTGTTAAGAGAACCTGGCTTTCTCATTGAATTTGTCAGAAGGTCTAAAAAAAGTGACACCCCGCCGCCCAGGACACTACAATCATCATAAATTTGAGTCATTTACCAAGCGTCAGAATTTTGATCACATGAACATGGGGATGCTGCAACAATTATTAATACCACTTTATAATGCCATGGTAACACCACACTTGGAATACTGCACCCAGCTTTGATCACCACAATGTAAAAAAGATGTTGAGACGCTAGAAAGAGCTCAGAGAAGAGCAAACAAAGGGATTAGGGGACTGGAAGCCAAAACATATAAAAAACAGTTGCTGGAATTGGGTATGTCTAGTTTAATGAAAAGAAGGACTAGGGGTAACATGATAACGGGGTTCTAATATCTAAGGCATTGCCATAAAGAAGAGGGAGTCAAACTATTCACCAAAGCACTTGACAAGAAGCAATGGAGATTTATCAAGGAGAAAACCAACTTAGAACTAAGTAGAAATTTCCTGACAGTGAGAAGAATGAATCAGTAGAACGGCTTGCTGCCAGAAGTTGTGGATGCTCCATCATTGGTGACTTTTAAGAGGCTGGACAGCCATTTAATTTAATTTAATTTAATTTATCGCATTTCTATGCCGCCGAACTTCCAAGGGACTCTGGGCGGCTAAAATTTGTCTGAAATGGTATAGGGCTTTCTGTCTGAGCAGGGAGTTGGACTAGAAGACCTCCAAAATCCCTTACAACTCTGTTATTCTGTTTTGTTATTAATTGTAAGTATGAAAAATGGTCAAAAATCTTTTTCAGTTCTGTTATAAGTTTGGTCACTAAATGAACTGTTGTAAATTGAGGACTACCTGTATACAATTAACCAACAGGTATTCTTAGCTAGAGGCTTTAGTTTGTTTATTCCTTTGGAAAGATTCTTCAAAAAAGATATTTGCCCTGGTTAAAAATTTTGCTGGTTGTTTTGTTCATTAAGAAGAAAACTTGTATATAATTTATTGAAATTTTCATTACTAGGAATGTTTTCTTTCTGTTTCAGAATTCAGTACTGCTTAAAGGAAATAGCCGAGTTTTTCTCCATGGAGGAGTGCATCCTGCGGGATTGTGAGCAAAAAGCCCAACATCGAGAGGTCATGGTAGAAAATGCAAGCAATATGGCTTCCTTAGGTAAGAGATTTTCTTTCCTCTGGCTTGAAAACGTGGTGGAAGTGAGCAGCTTCTGTTTCTAAGATGAAATGCTAGTCTGTTCATTGTGTACAGTTGAGAGAGTTCTTAACTGCTTTTTTACCTCTACGCTGTCTGTTAAGTGGGCTAAACCCTCCACACTGCCACCAGGAGGAAGAGAAAAATCTTCTCCCATGCAATTTCTTATCTAGTCAGATTGTGATCCTGTTTCACTTCATAGATAGACTTAGGAATTGCTTTCATTTTGCTACTGTCAGACATGCACCAGTCCGATCACTTACAAAACAAATACCCTCGATTCCATCTAATTGAAGTGATAGGTTCTTTTACTAAAAGATGTTGGTTGCAGTAGGGTAGAACTAAATTTCCAGTGCTCAAAAGATACAAAAAGTTTCCCCTCTTCCCAGCCCTCCCCCCATGACCAGTCTGTCTTCAGCCAATAAGGATCCGCCTCTGTGTTTTGAGAATGCTGAGATGTTTGGGGCAATCCACCTTCTTTCTCAGGGTGCATGGCTTTGAGTGCTGGTACAAATTGTTTTGGAGTTTCACTGTTCTTCGTCAGCTATCATCTCCAGATCCTCTATTTCCCATCACCTACGCATACAGGTAGATTGCACATTTGTTGTCCTCCTATGTCCCCTTCCTATTTCCTAGTTTTTGATGGCAGGATGCCAGCAAGGCACCAAGCTGAAGATAGCATACATTCCAGGTGCTTATAATAGTGGCACTTAAGAGGCCCAGGGTTTATCACAAGGATGTTAATGCTAGGGAAGTGAACTGTTTGATAGTCGGATTTTCAAAAAATGAGACTTTTCATTCTGGTGATTCCCCCAAACACCATTATCATGAAGACCTTCCTTTGGCTCAGCTAGAGGAGAATGAACATGTCCAGACTAAAAACTGATATTTTCAAGGGAAAACGTCCTCAAGCAGAGAAGGCAAAACTTCATGACATAAATCAGTACTTCCACTTTCTCAGATGTAAATTCAGTTAACTGGTTCTCTCTCATCATCCAATTTTGAAAAAAAGTCAGTTTGAAGTGTCCCTCCTGTATCTTTGGAACTGAATCGAAAGGAGCAGCAGAGCTGATGGGGGCCCATCCTAAATCTCACAATGATTTTCCCAAAGCATTATGAGTTTGCATTCTGCAGCACAGAGGGCAAGAGGGAAGCCTGGGGCAGATTTTATATCAATTAGATATGAAGCATAACACTATGTTTTGAACACAACCTGATAGAAGCAGAGAGAAGAACCACACAAAGACATAAAAGAGAAAGAGTTAGTGGTGGGAGTTTTAATATGTTCAAATATGAAATCGAGCAATGATTCTTAATTCCTTTCATACCTCAGTTTGTGTCAACTTTCCTTTTTTCTTTTCTTTTCCATGTAGGTGATGGATTGACAATAGAGGATGCTGGCCAAGAGGTGGCAGCACCCTTTCTAACAGTCAATAACGAAGTTGTGGAAAGGATGAATGAAAAGGAAAGGCCTGAAGAAAAGGAGTTAAAGGAGGAACTGGGAAAATACTCTACTTCCCGATATGCAGATATCAGCGTTTTCTTGCACAATGATGATCCCCCCAAAAAAGGAGCATGTCCAGAATGCGGAAAAATACTCAGAGATGAATTGGGATTATGTGACTGTTATACAAGCCATCCCCTTACGTTCCATAAAAACATATCCAAAACAGAGGATCCATTCCAAGGCCTGGAATTTGGAGAAAACATCAATCAGAAAAATCACCTGAATTCATATCAGAGTGTCCATGAAGAGAGGAAGCAGCATCAATGCATCACCTGCAGAAAGAGCTTCAGAACCAGCGCAGCCCTTATTTCCCACCAAAGCATCCACAGAGAGGAGACGTTGTATCAATGCAGGGAGGGTAGAACGAGGTTTCTTTGGAGCAAGGAACCAAATTCCAGGAAAAAAAGCCCCACTGGGAATAATTCATGTAAATGTCTGGAATGTGGGAAGAGTTTCCGCTCTGCAACTCACCTCACTTTCCACAATAGAATCCATACAGGAGAAAAGCCATATCATTGCACGGTGTGTGGAAAGAGCTTCACCCAAAATGGCAATTTCAATTTACATAAGAGGGTCCACACCGGAGAGAAGCCATATAAATGCAAAGAGTGTGGGAAATGTTTTAAGGCCCCAGGTGCTCTTACTTCCCATAAGAGGATTCACACGGGGGAGAAACCCTATGAATGTCTGGAATGTGGAAAATGCTTCAGCAGACGTGATACTCTAACCTTACATAATAGCATACATAAAGGGGAGAAACCTTATCAATGCCTGCACTGTGGAAAGAGCTTCAGTCAAAAAGTTCATCTTAAGTCACATGAGAGGATCCACACGGGGGAAAAACCATTTCAATGCATGGAATGTGGAAAGAGCTTCCGTGTCTCAACAAGCCTTACTGCCCATCACAGAATCCACACAGGGGAGAAGCCCTTTCAATGCCTGCAGTGTGGAAAGCTCTTTGCCAGTTCTGGTGGCTTTCATGCCCACGAACGGACCCACACAGGGGAGAAACCATACAAATGCCTGGAGTGTGGAAAGAGCTTCAGTAAACCCAGCCACCTAACTTCCCACAAAAGTATCCACAGTGGAGAGAAACGTTATCAGTGTACCGAGTGTGGGAAGCGCTTCAGTCAAACAAGTCACCTTAATATCCATAAAAGGATCCATACAGGGGAAAAGCCCTATAAGTGCACGGAATGTGGCAAATGCTTCACCGACTCGGGGGCCCTCATTCGCCACAAAAGGATGCACTCTGGAGAGAAACCATTTGAATGCAAGGAATGTGGAAAAAGCTTCAGTCAAAAAAAAACTTTTATAATACATTACAGAATCCACACTGGAGAGAAACCCTACAAATGCACTGCATGTGAAAAGAGCTTCAGTGATCCTCAAGAACTTGCTTCCCATGAAAGGATCCATACTGGGGAAAAACCGTATAAATGTGTGGTATGTGGAAAGGGCTTTAGGACCTCCAGTGACCTTAGTTCCCATAAGCGGACCCACACAGGTGAAAAGCCCTATCAGTGTGGTGAGTGTGGAAAGTGCTTTAGTCAAAACAGTTCCCTTAATAGCCATAGAAGAATGCACTCGGGAGAGAAACCATATAAATGTATGGAGTGTGGAAAGTGCTATACACATAGCAGTGCTCTTAATTACCATAGGAGGACACACACAGATGAGAAACCACATAAATGAGTTGAATGTAAAAAAGTAATTAGTTCGAATCAGTTTTGTAATATCCATAGAAACTCACCCACCGAAGAAACCATTAAATGTATCAAATATGGAAAGAGCTGTATTTAAAATACTTCCCTTATTTTTCTTGGAAAAGGATATTAAAAAATATATTAGTTGCATTTTTATACATTGTTATTCCTTCAGAATAGTGAAGATGGTGGAATGGCTCAGCCCTTCTTCTTCCACTGTAATATTCACCTTTTTTCCCTTGTTAGATCCGATGATCTTCCTTTTCAGATCAAGACTAAGGATTTCCTTTGCTTTTTGCTTCTTTGCATAGCTAAAGAAGCTTTGTCTTTTTTACACTGAAGAGATTGCCAGACAAAGTATGACTTGGTTACAAATAATGTCCCATAGAGAAAGAGAAGGTGGGGGGGCAGGGAGAAAATGATGTATCTAAAGTATTATGGTGAGAAGAGGCAGTATTGTACAGTACTGCAAGAATGTTTTTGTCTGCACAAATTTCCTCTGCACAAAAGTACATATATTGTCACCACTAGCAACAACTAGGAGACATTTCCCATCTCTGAAAGATATGTGAAACATAAATATTTAAAATTCATTTACCATATTAATATTTTATTAATATGGATCGGTCTGAAGTGGCTCCTCACTCTGCTCCTCTTGGTCAGAAATAAAATGGTCGGCCAAATGAAGGAGTTTATAGGACACTTTTGGAAGAGCTTCAATTTACTACAAGAGGGAGACCAAACTCTTGTCTTTGTGATAGGTACAATATACCTTGCCTTAATGGAATGTAATTAAGCATATGCCCCAAATATAAATATGCAGTGTAGTATCGGAAATACCCAGGTTTTATTAAACCATTACCAAATGGACAAATATAAATATGCAGTGTAGTATCGGAAATACCCAGGTTTTATTAAACCATTACCAAATGGAAAGTAAGGGTTTTTTCCCTTCCTAAAATTTACCTGTGAATTGGATTGAGGATGCCAACTTAGATTGTTGGGAACAGACAACTGTGCTGATTATGAATGGAAACTAATCAAGGAGAGAAGCAACCTAGAACTAAGGAGAAATTTCCTGACAGAACAATTAGCCAGTGGAACAACTTGCCTCCAGAAGTTGTGAATTCTCCAACACTAGAAGTTTTTAAGAAGAGATTGGACGACCATTTGTCAGAAATGGTATAGGGTTTCCTGCCTGAGCAGTGGATAGGACTAGAAGATCTCCAAGGTCCCTTCCAACTCTTATTCTATTCTGTGCTGTGGTAGTGGAGCTTTTTCTTTTTCACTCTGAATAGATTGCCAGCCAAAATACAAGTTGGTTACAAAGTAATGTCCTGTAGAAAAAGTATGTATCTTAAGTGTTATGGTGAGGAGAGGCAGTACAGTACAATACTGCAAGAATGTTTTTGACTGCTAAAAATTTCCTCTGGAGAAAAGTACATATATATGGTCACCACTAGCAACAACTAACAGAGATTTTCCATCACTAGATGGAGACCAATAGTTGAGAAATATGAAATATTTAAAATTCATTTACTTACCATATTAATATTTTATTATACACGTCATCTTCGTTCTTAACTGGCACCTCACTCTGCTCCTCTTGGTCATATTTTTTCTTTAGTGTATAGCATGTAAAAGATTTACTGTATTTTTCGGATTATAAAATGCATTTCCCCCCCAAAAAGTGGGTGGAAATATCTGTGCGTCTTATAGAGCAAATATTGAGGGGGGAGGGGGGTTGATGCAGCACCAATCAGCTGTTCTAGATGGCGGGGATCGCCGCAGTTCATTCAGCGGTGAATGGACAGCGCCGAACAGGCCGTGGCAACCATGCAGCAGTGATCAGGCCACAGCGAATGGGCCACAGTGTATGGGCTGCGGCTGTGGCAATCCCCGCTGCCTAAACGGCAGTATTCTGGGAGGCAAATCAAATCACCAATCAGCTGCTCAGCAGCGAAGGCTCCAGCGTTCCCTGGCGGCGATGACAGCTCAGCTGAGTTGACCGGTGGTGGGCGCAATGGAGCGGAGCCCTGACGAGCCACTTACTGGGGCTGCGATAACATGCTGAAGTTGACCAGGCTATTTGCTGTTTGCTGCAAGGACCCTAGCCAGATGAATACCGGATGGATGCTGGGAGGCAGAGGCAATTTTTTCCCCCTTGTTTTCCTCCTCTAAAGCTAACGCCTTATAGTCCAAAAATTACAGTAATTTGATTCTTGACAACTGGAGAGAGTGAACTGTGAAGGTGAGGCTCTAAATACAGTCTATTTATGAGGAAAAGCCAGAGTTTATAGGAAGGGATTACAACTCAAAATAGTTAGCAAAGTGCCACAGGTGTCACAGCCACCATCTTTGATCACCTCAGATCAGGGGCTGTTCTTCACAAAAGGTGTTGGTATCAAGAAAGAAGCTGGAAGTACCTCAGAGAAGGGAGCCTCTTCCATCCTTATATGAGGTAAGTATTTCCTAGAACTGGATGTCTTTGGGCAGTATTTTATTTCTTTATATTAAATGTATATGCTTCCTTGAAAATTTGAATGTTATTCTCTCCCACAGCTTCTTCCCATGCCCCACAGTCGTTTATCCCTGTTCTTTTAAAAGAAGAAGGGGGAGGGAGGAGAAATAGTGTTACCATCTTCCATCTGGGTAGCCCTTCCCTGGAAAAGACATTTGGGGCAGAAATCCCTCAGCGCTACCATCATTTGACTAGAAGGCAGCTTTCCCTTTCAGCTGCTCCTCGGACAGGCGGGAACTCTTAGCCCCGCCCCTTCCAACGTTTTTTTTCCCCTAAAGATTCCAAGAGGCCGAAAGGGCCGGTTTTTTTGACGGGAGTCCGCCAGGACAGTGAAAGAGAGGACCAGAAGGGCCACCCGCTCCTCAGAAGGGCCTTTCTAGGGAGAAGCAGTCGCTCCCTTTAACCCTTGGAGTTGCTGGAAAGATCGAGGAAACCGGTGTCTTTGACGTCTGTCTCTGTGTGCGGCTCCGTCTGCGAGTCTCTCCAGTGGGACTCGCGGGGCGGAGTTCGGATCCTCAAATATATATTAATCAGTCTCCGGAGACTGTGAAATCTTGAGTTTTGACCTGGACAGCCACTTGTCTGAAATGGGATATGCGAGGGTCTCCTGCCAGGGCAGGGGACTGGACTAGAAGACCTCCAAGATCCCTCCCAGCTCTATTCTATTTTTATTTTTATTTAAATTTTAAAAACAAACTTTATTAAATTTAAAAATATTGAAAATATACAAGTTTTTCTCAATCATAAAATTACATATACAGTACACAACACCACAAACAATCTAAATATATGTAATTATATATACACACATATACAGTGACTTATTACCTATTCTATCTACCTGACGGTGCTTCTTTATTGCATTGATTTTCTCTAAATTTTGTTTAGACAAAAAAAAAGTCTATTCTATTTTAAACTCTGCAACTCTGCCCTCTCCAATACATTTCAGAGGGAAAAAATGGTGTCAGCTCCCTTGCTTAGCAGTACAAACAGTACAAATGGTGTCAGCTCTCTTGCTTAGCAGTACAAAGCTCTAATCTTATACTTAAGTGGTCAATAGAGGAGGCGTGCATAAGTGCACTAATGTCCCTGTCATATTTTTATTTTCTTATTCTTGTTCTCGTTTTTGTTTGACAAATTCCAATAAATAAATAATCCCTATTGATGCACAGAAACTGGTTAGATGGCTTTCAGCCAGTTATTCTCTGACCCACCTCGCAGGGTTGAGGGACCATTAGATACTCCACCTCGGTTCCACAAAATAAAGGCGGGATATAAATTGTTTTTAAAAATAGACGCCATCTGTAAATTTGATAACCCCTTGTCTGATTAATGATCAAAATATATTGTGGCATAGGTAAAGCTCATCTCCTGGTGAGTAAACAGAAATAGCTACTTACGCATTGTCTCAAATGTATTTTTTGAAGAGACAACTGGACTTTCTGGGGTTTTTTGAAGATGTTTCACTTCTCATCCAAGAAACGACTTCAAAGAAAACCCAGAAAATCCAGTTGCCTCTTGAAAAAGCTCCTTTGGGACAACCATGACTCGGATGACCAAGAATCTCCATAGACATATTGTTAATGTAGCTCTCCATTCTACTTTCAATATTTTACTTTTGCAGTATCTCTCAAGAGACTTCCCCTCTACTCCATATTCTGCTAGGGCCATGGGGTTTTAATAAATGTATCCAAGGGAAAGCTCTAGCCTCCTGATGATTACAAGCAAATCTTCCCATAGCTTTCTTTGGACAGGATATGAAATTGGATTTCCTGTTGGTGTGTGTGATCCATGCACAATCCCGCTTCAATGCGAAATTCACAGCAGGTGGAGCAGATGCTGCCTTTTACTGCAAGGGAGGGGAAGATCGCGATTGTCAAGCGAGACAGATCTGCAGAAAATTTCTGTAAGTGGGGATAACTTCTGTTATTCAAACAGGAGACAGCCACAGCAAGGGAAAGCGAGAGGTTTTTTTATAAAAAATCTGTTTCTTTGCAAAAAAAGGTTTCCGCTGGGAAAGTAACTACAGTCTCTTTCGCGTGGGAAGATCGGGACAAGTCCAAACTTTACTCCCTGAAGCTCCTAACCCCTAATTCCTCTCGAGCAGACCTTGGGCGTCTGCTTCCATTTTCCCCCCAGGATTAAAACAGGATCCGCCCAGCGGTGCCCTCTTGCCAAGAGCTTCCAGGTCAGCGGGAAGGGATCCATAGGATTTCGGAAGTCCTGGAGGAGGAGAGATGAGGGAGCGATTTTTATAGGAAGAAACATTCTTTGCTTTCCACATTAAATCGCTGGCGGTTCAGTGAAGGGAGGGAGGCGCAGCTTACGGGCTGTGCTGGGAAGGCAGCGGCGCTGGAGGAGATGCGAGGAAGGCGTTGCGCGGATCCTGCCCTGCGCGCCTCTCTTGGGGAACAGAGTCCGGGCGAGGAGGTAAGGAGCTTTCACTTTCCTTTTCCTTCGGGTAGATCTGGGAGAGAGGGAAAGTTCTTAGAAATGTGACTTTTAGATGCGGTTTTTTTTGGGTCTCCCATAAGATTGTTCCTGCGATCAACAGTTTCTCCTGGAATAGTTTGCCTCCCGGAGTTGTGGGTGCCCCAATCGCTGGAGGCTTTCAAAAATAGACCGGACAGCCATTTGACCGGAATAGTATAAAGGTTGGACTAGAACAGTGTTTCTCAACCTTGGAAGCTTGAAGATGGGTGGACTTCAACTCCCAGAGATTCTGGGAGTTGAAGTCCACCTATCTTCAAGCTTCCAAGGTTGAGAAACACTGGACTAGAAGATTTCGGAGGCCCCTTCCAGTCCTAGGATTCTATCTTCTAGGATCATTTCCCATGGAATTTTCTCTGGTGCTGTGTCAGGTCCAGAAGACTTTGGTTTAAATGGCTGCTGAAGTCCCAGGAGGAATTCCGTGCAGTCATCCTGTATCCTCCCATTGTTGCTTCGCTGATGCCAGGTTGCCATGATGAACCCCGGGAAGGGGGTGGGGGCGGGGGGAGTGAATCCAGAAACGAAACCATTCCGAATGCCTGCCAAAGACATCAGCGGCTGATCTCAAGGCTGATCTCAAGGCCACAATCATGGGAACGGAATGCAGACAATGGCCATGCCTGCCAAGCATCAGAACTGTTACCAAAACAATTTGTTTCAATCCAATAGGAGATAATAGGGTGGGGGGGGGAAGCTTGGCAGACAGGTAAGTTAGTGGGCAGTAATATCTAAGTTCTGGCTTTCTCCTATCTTGTAACCCCTTGGCTTTAGTAAAAATAAACCTTCATAAACGAAGGCAATTGAAGGCTCTTTTTTCTTGTCCTGAGTCAGGGTCCTTCTGATGCCTTTTAATCTTCAGGATTGAATTTCCCCGTGTTTGATTCATGAGTTCCTCTTCGTTTTTTGATTTACTTGTTTTAATATCATCACTCAAGAAAGATTGATTGGTTCATTAATCAAAGAGAGAAGCAACCTAGAATGAAGGAGAAACTTCCTAACAGTGAGGACAATTAACCAGTGGAACAGCTTGCCAGCAGAAGTTGCGGGGGCTTCATTACTGGAGGTTTTTAAGAAGAGACTGGACAGCCACCTGTCTGAAATGATATAGGTTCCACTGCTTGAGCAGGCGGTTGGACTAGAAAACCTCCAGGGCCCCTTCCAGCTCTCTATTCTGACTCCAAAATATTGTGATAGTGTGTATTTGAAAAGGAATCATCCCTGTCAGGTTACGATGTCGTCTCAAATAAATTGCATTTCTAAACAAATAGTCTTTGATGAAATCTTTCATTTATTGAGTACAACGATCTGTCCCTGACTCCATCGTAGCTGACACTGACCCTCTGACCCCAAACCCTTCCCTTTCCGTTCCCCAATTCTCAGCGTCTCATTGGCCATCTTCCAAGTCACTCTCGCCATCTCTACTACTTCAGCTCACAGGAATGTCCCCCCTCCCATCCCATCTCCTAGGGGATATTATCTGCAGGGAAAATAAGTAGGTGAAAAGTCAAACGTCTTTTTCTTCTTCTCTTTATGTCAGCACTGGAGTGAATGTAGCTTGGAGTGCTGACACCCTTTCCTGTAGACGATTCCAAAGAGCAACTCCTACCTGTAAAAAAAAGTTTTTGTTGTCGTTCTTCCCCGATTATCTGACAGGGAGGATGAACACTCAGCACAATTCCCTGGGATATGGGGTGGGATCTGCTTGAGACATCTAGAGTCAAGCTATGTTGTGCTTTAATGCATATAATCATGATGGAGAGAGCTGCCTCTGAATCCAATCTGGTTTTTCCATACCTCTCACCCAGTGTCAGCAGCTTCTTATGTGATGTTGCTGTGGCTGAAAGGTATTCAGATAAACTGATTCCCTGGTTACCATAGAAATAGGCTAGAATCACCCTTCTGCATTGTAGGTTCAAGAATATCATTAGGGCGTTTGATAGCAAGTTATTCCTTTGGGGGGGGGGTTTCCTACAGGTAGACACTATACAGGAAGTCCATCAATTCCATCTAATTGAAGTAGTAGGTTCTTTTACTAAAAGATATAGGTTGCAGTAGAGTCAGACTAGAACTAAATTTCCCAAGCTCAAGAAAATACAAAACGTTTCCTCTCATCCTAGTCCTCTCCCCCATGACCAGTCTGTCTTCAGCCTATAAGGATCCACCTAGATGTTTTGAGAACGCTGAGATGTTTGGGGCAATCCACCTTCTTTCTCAGGGTGCATGGCTTTGAGTGCTGGTACAAATTGTTTCAGAGTTTCTCTGTTCTTCATCAGCTGTTATTTCCCCCTCTCCTATTTCCCATCACCTATACATACAGGTCGATAGCACATTTGTCGTCCCCCACCCTCATCATGTCCCTTCCTATTGCCTAACCTTTGATGGCAGGATGCCAGCAAGGCGCCAAGCCAAAGATAGCAAACGTTCCAGCTGCTTATAATGGTGGGACTTAAAAGGCCCAGTGGTACACAGGGTTTATCACAAGGATGTTATTTCTAGGGAAGTGGACTGTTTGATAGTTGGATTTTCCAGAGATGAGACTTTCCATTCTGATGGCTGCCCCAACCACCACTATTTTCATGGAAACCTTTCTTTGGCTCAGCTAGGGGAAAATGAAAACTGGTATTTTCAAGGGAAAACTTCCTCAAGCACAGAAGGCAAAATTTAATGACATAAATCAGTATTTCCACACTCTCGGATATAAATTCAGTGAACCAGTTCACTCTCATCATCCAATTTTAAACAAAGCCAGCTTTCAAGTGTCCCCACTGTTTCCTTGGAACTGAACCTGAAAGAGCAGCAGAACTGATGGGAACCCACCCTTGTGAGAAGAGTCACAAAAAGAGCTAAAAGAAAAAAAGCGATAGTGGCGGGACTTTTACTAATGTTCAAATAAGACATCCAACAATGATCCTTAATCCCTTTCACACCTCAGTTTGTGTCAACTTTCCTTTTTTTTCTTCTTTTCCATGTAGGTGATGGATTGAAGACAGTGGATGCTGGCCAAGAGATGGCAACACCTTTTCTAACGGACAAAAAGGAAGTTGTCGAAAGGATGAGTGAAAAGGAAAGGCCTGAAGAAAAGGAGTTAAAGGAGGAGCTGGGGAAATACTCTAGTTCCCAATATGCAGATATCAGTGTTTTCTTGCACAACGATGATCCCCAAGAAAAAGGAGCATGTCCAGAATGCGGAAAAATACTCAGAGATGAATTGGGATTATGTGACTGTTATACAAGCCATCCCCTTACGTTCCATAAAAACATTCCCAAAACAGAGGATCCATTCCAAGGCCTGGAATTTAGAGAAAACATCTGTCAGAAAAATCACCTAAATTCATATCAGAGTCTCCACGAAGATAGGAAGAAGCATCAATGCATCACCTGTGGAAATAACTTCAAAACCAGTGCAGCCCTTATTTCCCACCAAGGCATCCACAGAGAGGAGAAGTTGTATCAATGCAGGGAGGGTAGAACGAGGTTTCTTTGGAGCAAGGAACCAAATTCCAGGGAAAAAAGCCCCACTGGGAATAACTCATGTAAATGCCTGGAATGTGGGAAGAGCTTCCGCTCTGCAACTCACCTCACTTTCCACAATAGGATCCATACAGGAGAAAAGCCATATCATTGCACGGTATGTGGAAAGAGTTTCACCCAAAATGGCAATTTCAATTTACATAAGAGGGTCCACACCGGAGAGAAGCCATATAAATGCACAGAGTGTGGGAAATGTTTCAAAACCCCCGGTGCCCTTACTCAGCATAAAAGGATTCACACAGGGGAGAAACCCTATGAATGCTTGGAGTGTGGAAAAAGCTTTAGCAGAAACTGCACTCTAATCATACATAACAGGATACATAAAGGGGAGAAACCTTATCAATGCCTGCACTGTGGAAAGAGCTTCAGTCAAAAAGTTCATCTTCAGTCACACGAGAGGATCCACACGGGGGAAAAACCATTTCAATGTGTGGAATGTGGAAAGAGCTTCCATTCCTCTAGAAACCTTACTGCCCATCACAGAATCCACACAGGGGAGAAGCCCTTTCAGTGTTTCCAGTGTGGAAAGCGCTTTGCCAGTTCTGGTGGCTTTCATGCCCACGAACGGACCCACACAGGGGAGAAACCGTACAAATGCCTGGAGTGTGGAAAGAGCTTCCGTAAACCCAGCCACCTAGCTTCCCATAGAAATACCCACACTGGAGAGAAACCATATCAATGCACCGAGTGTGGGAAGCGCTTCAGTCAAACAAGTCACCTTAATATCCATAAAAGGATCCACACAGGGGAAAAGCCCTATAAGTGCACGGAATGTGCCAAATGCTTCACTGACTCAGGGGCCCTCGTTCGCCACAAAAGGATGCACTCTGGAGAAAAACCATTTGAATGCAAGGAATGTGGAAGAAGCTTCAGTCAAAAAAGAACCTTTATAATACATTACAGAATCCACACTGGGGAGAAACCCTATAAATGCACTGCATGTGAAAAGAGCTTCAGTGATCCTCAAGAACTTGCTTCCCATGAAAGGATCCACACTGGGGAAAAACCCTATAAATGTGTGGTGTGTGGAAAGGGCTGTAGGACCACCAGTGACCTTAGTTCCCATAAGCGGACCCACACAGGTGAAAAGCCCTATCAGTGTGGTGAGTGTGGAAAGTGCTTTAGTCAAAACAGTTCCCTTAATAGCCATAGAAGAATGCACTCGGGAGAGAAACCATATAAATGTATGGAGTGTGGAAAGTGCTATACACATAGCAGTGCTCTTAATTACCATAGGAGGACACACACAGGTGAGAAACCACATAAATGAGTTGAATGTAAAAAAGTAATTAGTTAGAATCAGTCACATATTTTCCGTAGAAATATTCACCCACTGTTCTGACCTAGGCTCCCTTAAAAAGCAGGAAGCAGAGTCTTGGTTCTGGCAAAATCCCTTTTATTTACATGACTGTGAATTCCTTTCATTCACAGTCGCCAAGGCCTGTCCAAACAGTTTTTCAAAGGAATATTTATCAACACAGACCTCATCTCACTTGGCAAGCTATCGTGTAACTAGTTTCAAAAAGCAGTACAAGGCAAAACTTGGCAGAGTCTCGAAACAAACGAATTTTTTCCTGCAAAAGCCCATTCCCTGTTCTCTCTTTTGTTTCCTATGGGTGGGGCCAATCACCTCCAAGGTGTGACTTTACTCCCATGTCGACCCTGCTTTCTTAGTTATTCTTGTCTTCTGGCAGCTCTGTGCATGCACACACACTGGGAACAGGCTCCAGCTGTTCCTCTGCCTCACTGCTGTCTAGCTCCCTCTCTGCCTCCAACCCAGAGCCCTTGTCCGAGCTTACCCAGCCCCCAGGACTGGCCCATATTCCTCCCCAACTTCCTCACTGTCCGACTCTGCTGCCGACTCTGCTGGCCACCGGCAAGCCACGACACCTACTGAAGAAACCATTAAATGTATCAAATGTGGAAAGAGCTGTATTTTAAATACTTCCCTTATTTTTCTTCCAAAAGGATTTGCTCATTGGAGAAACTAATTAAATGCCTCAAGGTTATAAAAGTGCTTCGGTGCCTCTTGTTTGCCTATTCCCATAATACTAAAGGAGCTTCATTCAGAAGAGTGAACTTATAAAAGAAGCCACTTGGGGAAGTGGCCACATACGTATCTGTAGTGTGGAAAGAGCTTCAAGTTACTACAATCAAATTTAAAATTTAAAAGAGGAAAGTCAAAATCTAGTTTGTGCAGTAAGTACAATATAGCTGAACGTAATGAAATGTAATTAAGCATATGCACCAAATATAAATATGCAGTGAGGAATTACCAATACCCAGGTTTTATTAAACCCTTACCAAATGGGAAAGTAAGGGTTTTTCTTAATATTTACCTGTGAGCTGGGTTGAGGATGCCACCTTAGATTGTTGGGAACAGGCATCTGTGAGGATTATGGATAGACAAGAAGTACAAACAGCTATAGACATAAGTATGAATGCATTTCAACATTTTAAGAATTGATAGGGGTGCCTTTTGTTGCACAGAATCCCTGGTTAGGCTAGGACAGTGATGGCTAACCTTTTTGCTGTCGTGTGCCAAAAGCGGGGGGAGAGCGGGGGGATCGTGCGTGTGCGTGCCCACACCCATAATTCAATGCCCACCCGTGCACGTGTGTGCTCCCCCCGTGCTCCCCCGCTTTTGGCACGTGATGGCACAGTGGGCCCGTTTTTCACTCTCCCCAGGCTCCAGAGGCTTTCTAGGAGCCTGGGGAGGGCAAAAACGGCCTTCCTCAACCCCCCTGGAGGCCCTCTTGAGGCTGGAAACAACCCATTTCCCGACTTCCGGTGGGCCCAGAAGGCCCAAAAATCAGCTGGCCGGCGGGCACATGTGTGCTGGAGCTGGCACACATGTGCTGGAGCAACGCTCGTGTGCCCTCAGATATGGCTCCGCATTACACCTGTGGCACTCGTGCCATAGGTTCGCCATCACAGGGCTAGAAAGATCTATGATCTGTTAATGTCTGAATTAAGTTACTGTAATCTAATTCAAAGGTTCTTAAATTTTCTTGCTTTATGACACAGTATTTCCACAAACTGTAAGAGTGATGGGAGTGCATGATAATGAAACTTTGTTGATATTATGTACATATAAATTATACTGCACTGCTTTTTTACAGTATGTCTAATAGTTGCATTTTTATACATTGTTATTCCTTCAGAATAGTGAAGATGGTGGAATGGGTCAGTCCCTTCTTCTTGCACTGTAATATTCACCTTTTTTCCCTTGTTAGATCCTTCGATGATCTTCCTTTTCGGATCAAGACTAAGGATTTTCCTTTGCTTTTTGCTTGTTTGCTTGGCTAAGTGGATCTTTTTCTACTTAATTTTTCACTCTGAAGAGATTGCCAGCCAAAATACAAGTTGGTTACAAAATAATATCCTGTACAGAAAGGGGCAGGGGAGGAGAAAAAGTATGTATCTTAAGTTTATGTTGTTGTTTTTTTAATTTGCTTTATTGAGTCTTCTCTGGAGACTCAGGGCAGCTTACAATGCGCTAAGCAATAGCTTTCATACTTTTGTATATTTATACAAAGTCAGCTTATTGCCCCCACAACTGGGTCCTCAATTTACCTACTTTAGAAAGGATGGAAGGCTGAGTCAACCTTGAGCCTGGTGAGATTCGAACCTGCAATAATTGCAGGCAGCTGCTGTTAATAACAGGGTGCTTTAGACCACTGTACTACCAAGGCTCCTTATTTGTTGAGGAGAGGCAGTACAGTACAGTACTGCAAGAATGTTTTTGACTGCTAAAATTTCCTCTGGATCAATGGTCACCACTAGCAACAACTAGCAGAGTTTCCCCATCACTGGATGGAGACCAATAGTTGAGAAATATCGAATATTTAAGATTCAATTACTTACTATATTAATATTTTGTTATACACTCCATCTTCATTTTTAACTGGCACCCCACTCTGCCCCTCTTGGTCATATTTTTTCCTTAGAGTATAGCATGTGAAAGACATAATTTGATTCTTGACAACTGGAGAGAGTGAACTGTGAAGGCCAGGCTCTGAATACAGTCCATTTATGAGGAAAAGCCAGAGTTCATAGGAAGGGATTACAACTCCAAATACAGTTAGCAAGGTTACAGAGGCGTGACACCCGCCAGCTTGGATCACTTCAGATCAGGGGCTGTTGGTCAAGAAAGGTGCTTGTTCGTACCTTCAACAAAGAAGCTGGACGTGCCTCGAAGAAGGCAGCCTCCACAATCCCTATATGAGGCCATTTTTTTCTAGTGCCTGATGACCTTGGCCAATATTTCATTTATTTATTTATTATTTATTAATTTTAAATTCATATGCTTCCTTGAGAATTCGAATGGTATTGGGGCTTTTTTCCCCCTTCAGGACCCCCATTTTGCTCTCCCCATGTCCCGCAGTCGCTTTTATCATCCCAAATCAGGGGCTGTTCCTTAAAAAAGAAAAAAAAAAGTATTAGCGTCTTCCAGCTGGGAAGCCCTCCCCTGGGAAAGGCGTTTGGGGCGGAATCCCTCGGTGCTACCCCCCTTTTAGTAGAAGAGAGCGTCTTTCTCCCTCAGAGACGCGGGAACTCCTAGCCCCGCCCTTTTCAACAGTTCTTTCCCGAAGGTTCTCTTCTCAAGATGCCCCAAAGAGATGTCCCCTGAGGGGAGTCCGCCTGGGCAGCGAAGGAGAGGGGCGGAAGGGCCACCCGCTCCTCAGAAGGGCCTTTTTAGGGAGAAGCAGTCGCTCCCTTTAACCCTTGGAGTTGCTGGAGAGATCGAGGAAGCCGGTGCCTTTGGTGTCTGTCTCTGTGTGAGGCTCAGTCTGCGAGTCTCTCTAGTGCGGGACGGAGTTCGGATCCTCATACATATATTGATCAGTTTCCGGAGTCTGTGAAATCTTGAGTTTTGACCTGGACAGCCACTTGTCTGAAATGGAATAGGCCAGGCTCTCCTGCCAGGGCAGGGGACTGGACTAGAAGACCTCCAAGATCCCTCCCAGCTCTATTTTGTTTTCAACTCTGCAACTCTGCCCTCTCCAATACTGTCAGAGGGGGAAAATGGTGTCAGCTCCCTTGCTTAGCAGTACAAACTTGAGAGACCATAAAATCTAATCTTATACATAAGTGATCAATAGAGGAGGCGTCCATAAGTGCACTAACGTGCCTATCGTCCCTGTCGTTGTATTTTTATTTTCTTAATAAATAATCCCTATTGATGCACAGAAACTGGTTAGATGGCTTTCAGCCAGTTATTCTCTGACCACCTCGCAGGGCTGAGGGACCATTAGGTACTCCACCTTGGTTCCACAAAATAAAGGTGGGATATAAATTGTTTTTAAAAATAGACACCGTCTGTAAGTTTGATAACCCTTTGTCTGATTAATGATCAAAATATAGACATTGTGGTAGGAGTGAAGTTCACCTCCTGGTGAGTAAACAGAAATAGCTACATAGTTATGCATTGTCCCAAATGTACTTTTTCAAGAGGCAACTGGACTTTCTGGGGTTTTTTTGAAGATGTTTCACTTCTCATCCAAGAAACATCTTCAAAGAAAAACCCAGAAAGTCCAGTTACCTCTTGAAAAAGCATCTTTGGGACAACCATGACCCGGATCACCGAGAATCTCCATAGACATATTGTTATATGTCTTCATTCTACTGTTAGAAGAAATATCCTTCTGGGTTCAGCTCCAAGTGGGCAAAAAGACACTGGAAACATGGAGACTGCTTGGAAAGATGGTTTAATGGTGAACAGGACCACACGGTTTTAGTTCTTGAACAGAAAAGGCGTCCAGATGCTGCAAATCCCTGGGTTTTATGTCCTCTCTGACTTTGAACTTCCTGGGGCCCAGGAAGAGTATCCTGACTGGTTGCTGCCAGAGGTCATAGTTCTGGCAGCTCTGGTGGGTGGTGCAATGAAGGGCAATTAAATGGCTCTGCCTGAAGGAGGTAGATCTTTGTCATGTAGAATAGACCGGCCCAGGCCTTAATGGCCCATTAACAAAGGTGGGGGGGGGCAGAGTTTCTGCTTCTCTTCAGTTTCTACTTCTCTTTTAGGGAAAATATTCTGCCTTTTTAGAATTTCCTAAAATATTTCATTTTTCTAGGAGAGGGGTGAGTGCTGACTTCCTACACTACTTTCAAAATTTTACTTTTGCAGAATCTCTCAAGAGACTATCCCTCTTCTCCATATTCTGCTAGGGCCATGTAAAATTACCCGAGGCAGGAATGCCAGATCATTTGGGGGGGGGGGGGATGAAAAAGGCTTTTTTAAAAAAGCCTCAGGATAAAAATATCTGTTTAGAGAGAAAATCTTTAGTCTCCTGGTCATTACATGCCAATCTTCCCATAACCTTCTACTGGCTGGACATGAAATTGGATGTCCCAGTTCTGCTTGGATTTCCTGGTGGTGTGTTATCCATGCACGATCCAATGCGAAATTCACAGCGGAGGGAACAGACGCTGCCTTTTACTGCAAGGGAGGGGAAGATAGCTATTGTCAAGCACGACAGACCTACAGACAATTTCCGTAGGCGGGGATAACTTCTGTCATTCAAACAGGAGATAGCCACAGCAAGGGAAAGCCAGTTTTTTTTCAAAAAAAAAATACCTGTTTCTTTGGAAAAGGAGGTTTCCGCTGGGAAAGTGACTATAGTCTCAACTGTGGCGTGAGAAGATGGGGACAATGTCCAAACTGCGCCGTCAAGCTCCTAAACCCTAATTCCTCCCCGGGGGATCACCTCGGGCGTCCGCTCCCCTTTGCTTCCCAGGATTAAAATAGGATCTGCCCGGGGGCGCCCTTTTGCCAAGAGCTTTCCGGTCAGTGGGAAGGCGTTTATAGGATCTCGGAGAACCCTGGAGGAGAAGGAGGGAAGAGGGAGGGGCCTCTATAGGGAGAAGCGCTCTCTGTTTGTGCTTTAAATCCCTGGCGGTGGGAGAGAGGTGCAGTTTACGGGCTGTGCTGGGGAAGGCAGCGGCGCTGGAGGAGCTGCGAGGAAGGCGTTGCGCGGATCCTGCCCTGCGCGCCTCTCTCGGGGAACGGAGTCCGGGCGAGGGGCACAGCCGCCTTTCCCTGCCGGCGTGAAGGTAACGAGCTTCCACTTTCTCTTTCTCTTCGGCTAGTTCCGGGTGAGAGGGGAAAGTTCTTGACTTTTAGAGGCTGCATAAAAGTCTCCCATAAGATTGTTCCTGCAGTCAAAACTTTCTCCTGGAATAGTTTGCCTCTCGGAGTTGCGGGCGCCCCAATCGCTGGAGGCTTTCAAAAATAGACCGGGCAGCCATTTGACCGGAATAGTATAAAGGGTTGGACTAGAAGATCTCGGAGGCCCCTTCCAGTCTTAGGATTCTGTGTTCTATGATCATTTCCCATGGAGCTTTTTCTGGTGCTGTGTCAGGTCCAGAAGCCTTGGATTTAAATGGCTGCTGAATTGCCCGGAGGAATTCCTGTGAGCCCTCCGTCATCGCCCCATTATTGCTTCCCTGATGCCAGATTGCTATGAACCGAGAGGGGAGGCAGCCCAGAAACGAAACCATTCTCAATGCCTCCTCAAGCACGGGAATGGAATGGAGACAATGGCCATGCCCGCCAGGCATCAGAACTGTTGCCAAAACAATTTGTTTGAATCCCATTTGAGGGAGATAATTGGGGGGGGGGGGGGGGCTTGGGAGAGGGGAAATAGAGTGGGCCGTCTGCACCTCCCAAAAATATCTGGCGTTCTCCTATCTTGTAACCGCTTAGCTTTAAAAGTAAAAGTAAACTTTCCACTATGAATGCAGTTGAAAGCTCTTTCCTCCTAAATGACCAGGTAGGAGAGAAAGGGGGATGGTCCCTCCTTGGCGCCATTGTTCAGGGGGAGTCACTCAGGTGGATCCACCACAGAAGAGAGAAAGGGTCCTTCTGATGCCCTTTAATCTTCTGAAGGCAACTTCTGTTCCATGGGTTGACTGTTCTCACTGTCAGAAAATTTCTCCTTATTTCTAGGTTGAATCTCTCCTTGGTCAGTTTCCATCCATTATGCCTTGTCTGGCCCTCAGGGGCCTTGGAAACTAGCTTGGCCATTCATCTCTCTGGCAACCCCTCAAATATTGGAACACTGCTATCATGTCTCCCCTGGTCCTTCTCTTCATTTCACCTTCTCTTCTGCAATTGTAGGTTCAAGAATATTGTTAGGATGTTTGATAGCAAGCTAGTCCTTTGCTGTTTTAAGTGAAATAGTATGGGGTTTCCTACCTAAGCAGGGGGTTGGACTAGAAGACCTCCAAAGTCCCTTCCAATTTATGGGTTTGCACAGATCTTTTTTAATAAAATTTTTACATACATTTTCTCCCCCCTCCCCCACCACCCCCCGGACTTCCCAGAGCAAATACAAGTACATGATAAAATACAGCTCAAATTCTCTAAGTTAAACTCCATTTCACACTTTTCATAATCCTAATCATTAAACAAGTAAATTAAAGGAAAGCAAGTCTTCTTTTCTTCTCATTCCATCTAATTCGACAAAATCGATCTCCATGTCTCCATTTATAATTACAGCAGTTAATAAAACAAATAAATATTACGTAATCACAACTATCATTACTCAGTATAACTAATTAATACTTAGCAAATTATTAAGTCTACACAATCTAACAAAATATTTTGTAACTTCTTTCATTTAAAACAGAAAAAGAAAACCCAACAACAAAGAAAAATAAAAAACCTTCAATCCAAAAAAAAACCAAAAAAACCCCCCAAATTTAAAATAGAATACTATATAAAATCTTCCGTCCTCCATTTTTAAACCATCAAGGTCCATTTATAGTTAAAACACTTAAAACAATAATAATAAAGTTTTTAATCAAAAAAGGAGTATAACAGTCAAACCTCTTATAAATTTATCAATACAGATAAAACATCATTTAATAACTATATCAAACATTTTAATTCTTCATACTAGATTAAACCAATTGCTAATCTTCTTGTCTTCACATCTTCCAACAGCATATAGAATATCTTCATCATTTGCGTCTACCCACCTAAATAGTAATTTGCTTCTTTATAAAAAAAAAAACCCCGAGTGACTTTATAATTATAATTGTAGTAATATCCATCAAATCCAGTCAAAACTAGATTAGTAGATCCATCAAGCATATTAAGGAAACCACCAGATCAACTGCAATTGCTCTAGATCCATAGTCCTTTTGCCTTATATTTATTACCATCAAACAGAAAACTCCGATTTAGTATATTCAATGAGACTTCTACGTTTACAGTTAAATCCAGATTTATCACAATCCTTAATAAAATGTTCCAATTCCTTCAAGTCAGGGCATATTTCACAACCCAACACACCAGCATTGCTGTGATCTGTTTATTCTTCTCAAAATATTCCAATACAACTATAAATTGCCTCCTCATCGTCCATCACTTGGTTAACTGGCATTGAATTGCTGTGTAGTATTTTTTTTTTCTTCCCCCCCAAAAGTTCAAAGTCTTTAAACATTTAAACAATGCTTTTTAAGGACCATCATCTCGTCAAGCAGGGTTATTTTCCATTTCTCCAGGCTTTCTTCTTTTCCTTTTTACGAACTTTCTTCTTAACTTTGATCCCTCTGCCTTTTTTAACTCCAGCAGGGATTTGCGGTTTTTGAGATTGGATATTATAAACTTTTTGCAGAAATATGGGTTCTTCTGAAAACAAGTCATCAGCTTGCAGGGCTTCTTGCTCCTGTTCAACCTTCAATTTTTTCTCTTCTGTAAAATCTGCTATGGTCTTTTGTTGTTTTTTTTCCTTTCCCAGCTCTTGACTCAATCCCCCACTGCTTGATTGTGACTCAGTATTTCCATGTATTTCATTGTTTCCAGCTTGAGAAGCTTGAAATATAGTATCAATTCTTTTCAATAAAGCAGAGGTAATTGAACTCAAAGCTTCCTCAAATTCAGACCATTGAGAGTTAAATAACCCTCCTTTCCTTTCTTTGTTTTCGAGAAGCCCAGCCATCCTGCCCCCCTTCTTCCTTCCCCTCCAGAAGGACGGGGGAAAAAGAAAAGAAAAGAAAAAAAAGAATTTCAAGAAGAAAAAAGAAAAAAAAAGACTTTTTAATTTATATTGCTGCTTGAGTTATTATTATTACATCCTTTCTTATTCCATCCACTTTTCAAAAAGGAGTTTTACGTTTCAAACAGGGGCTTATCAATAATTATTTTTAACTTTCACTTCTTCACGCCCTGTTGAAACTCAAACGCCATCTTGCTTTCACTTTCCACTTAAGAGAAATCTTTTAAGAAAGTAAGTCCCTGGAGTTAGAAAAAGAGAAAAAAAAATACTTGCTGTTTCCTTCGTGCAACTTGTGCTCTGCCAACTTGATTCAAAGGTATTTGTTTAAAGTTGTTTAATGGGGTGGCCGCGGCATCTAGTTCTGACAGGGAAAGACTTCCCAGTCAGAGGCATCCCAGGTCCGGAGCTTTTGACAGGCTTCACGGGGAGCTCTCATCTTCGAGCACCAGATTGTTAGGTAAATCTGGTGCCCTCAGGGAGCTCTACCCCACCCGTCTGCTCTCCTTCCCCCCTTCTTCCTGGGGGGAAGGATTCCAAACCGCAAGACAGCCGATTTTCGCTGTTCTTGCGGTTCTACGGAATCTGGGGCTGGCGCTTCAAAAGAAGCGTCTGGCGATGCCGCTGGCTCAACCGGAAGTCGGTTTGCACAGATCTTATATCAAGTAGATATGAAGCATAACATCATGTTCTGAACACAACTTGATAAGCAGAGAGAAGAATCACAAAAATAGCTAAAAAAAAAAAGATGGGGGTAGGAGTTTTAGTAATGTTTGAATAAGGGACACAACAATGATACTTGATCCCTTTCACATCTCAGTTTGTGTCAACTTCCCCCCCCCCCGCCCCCCATAGGATTGAAGATAGAGGATGCTGGCCAAGAGATGGCAACACCTTTCCTAACGGACAAAAAGGAAGTTGTCGAAAGGATGCGTGAAAAGGAAAGGCCTGAAGAAAAGGAGGAGCTGGGGAAATACTCTAATTCCCAATATGCAGATATCAGCATTTTCTTGCATAATGATGATCCCCAAGAAAAAGGAGCATGTCCAGGGTGCGGAAAAATACTCAGAGGTGAATTAGGATTATGTGACTGTTATACAAGCCATCCCCTTATGTTCCATAAAAACATTCCCAAAACAGAGGATCCATTCCAAGGCCTGGAATTTGGAGAAAACATTAATCAGAAAAATCACCTGAATTCATATCAGAGTGTTCACGAAGATAGGAAGCAGCATCAATGCATCACCTGCGGAAAGAGCTTCAGAACCAGCGCAGCCCTTACCACCCACCAAAGCATCCACAGAGAGGAGAAGTTGTATCAATGCAGGGAGGGTAGAACGAGGTTTCCTTGGAGCAAGGAACCAAATTCCAGGAAAAAAAGTCCCACTGGGAATAACACATGTAAATGTCTGGAATGTGGGAAGAGCTTCCGCTCTGCAACTCACCTCACTTTCCACAATAGAATCCATACAGGAGAAAAGCCATATCATTGCACGGTGTGCAGAAAGAGTTTCACCCACAATAGCAATTTCAGTTTACATAAGAGGATCCACACCGGAGAGAAGCCATGTAAATGCACAGAGTGTGGGAAATGCTTTAGGACCTCCAATGCCCTTACTTGCCATAAGAGGATTCACACGGGGGAGAAACCCTATGAATGCTTGGAGTGTGGAAAAAGCTTCAATAGACGTGATACACTAACTAAACATAATAGGATGCATAAAGGGGAGAAACCTTATCAATGCCTACAATGTGGAAACAGCTTCAGTCAAAAAGTTCATCTTAAGTCACACGAGAGGATCCACACCGGGGAAAAACCATTTCAATGCACGGAGTGTGGAAAGAGCTTCCGTTTATCTGGTAATCTTACTGCCCATCACAGAATCCACACAGGAGAGAAGCCCTTTCAATGCCTGCAGTGTGGAAAGTGCTTTGCCTATTCTGGCTCCTTTCAAGCCCACGAACGGACCCACACAGGGGAGAAACCGTACAAATGCCTGGAGTGTGGAAAGAGCTTCCGTAAACCCAGCCACCTAACTTCCCATAGAAGAATTCACACTGGAGAGAAACCATATCAATGCACTGAGTGTGGGAAGAACTTTAATCAAACAAGTAACCTTAATAGCCATAAAAGGATCCACACAGGGGAAAAGCCCTATAAGTGCACCGAATGTGGCAAATGCTTCTACGATTCGGGGGCCCTTGTCTGCCACAAAAGGATTCACTCTGGAGAGAAACCATTTGAATGCAAGGAATGTGGAAAAAGCTTCAGTCAAAAAAAACCTTTTGTAATACATTACAGAATCCACACTGGGGAGAAACCCTACAAATGCACTGCGTGTGAAAAGAGCTTCAGTGATCCTCAAGGACTTGTTTCCCATGAAAGGATCCACACTGGGGAAAAACCCTATAAATGTGTGGTGTGTGGAAAGGGCTGTAGGACCTCCAGTGACCTTAGTTCCCATAAGCGGATCCACACAGGTGAAAAGCCCTATCAGTGTGGTGAGTGTGGAAAGTTCTTTAGTCGAAACAGTTCCCTTAGTAGCCATAGAAGAATGCACTCGGGAGAGAAACCCTATAAATGTATGGAGTGTGGAAAGTGCTACACAGATAGCAGTGGTCTTAATTGCCATAGGAGGGTACATACAGGTGAGAAACCATATAAATGAGTTGAATGTAAAAAAGTAATTACTTGGAATCAGTAATGTAACATCCATAGAAACATTCAGCCACTGAAGGAGCCTGGCAGGCCTGAAAGGTAAACGATGGCTTCCATTAAATGTATCAAACCTGGAAAGAGCTGTATTTCAAATATTTCCCTTATTTTTCTTGCAAAAGGATTGGCTCGTTGGAAAAAGTAGGTAAATGTTTCACGGTTATAAAAGTGTTTTGGTGCCTCTTGTTTGCTTATTCCCATAAATCGATTTACCTGGAAGAAAATAAATACACTGAATATGGAAATTATTTCTGAATTACCCTTTCTTGGAAGGCTCAACATTGCAATAATGCTCTTTTGACCACCAGAGGCATTAGAGATAGTTCCAGGACTCTGCATTCTGCACTTCCTTTGCATCCAGATGCTTAGTTTAAAGTGAGAATTATCTAAATAGGCTAGAACTCCCTGATTATTTTTACTTCAGCCTTTGTCCTCTACGACCACTTTCTCTTTTTCATACTTTACGAGGTTCGTGCAATTGTCCTCTACTCAATTCCTCATAAAATGGATGCTCCCTCACATTCCTGTATTAAAATAGTTTTTTTTTCAGAACTGCCACCATATGCTTGAGCTCCACATTCGCTAGCTGTCAGTCCACCATGGATGGGGTGGGGGGCAGAGGGGGCAATGCTCAGAGGAAAGGAAAGGAATGTGCCTCAATGAAAATGCCTCTCAGCAGTGGTGAAATCCTTTGCGGCTTGCCACTGGTTTGCTGCATGCGCAGCACGCGCCAAACATGCTGTGCACCAAACGTGCGCTTCGCATGGAAAAAGAACACTTCACTAGGTAATGTTCTGTCCCCGTCCTCCACACACACAAACCCACACTGACAGACGAGGGTTAAAGGAGTAGCACACACACGGAAGGTTCGTTATCACAGCTTGGCAGCCCTTTGTAAACCAGCTGCCAAGGTCTTTACTAAGCAAGGGGGGGGGGCGGGGAAATACCTCCACCAGATAACAAAACACGTACACACCAATTGAGGGAAATATAATTCAAAAGTCCAAATCTTTCCAGCCGGCTGATGCTTAGCTCCAAGGACTAGCCAGGGTAAAACTTTGTCCGTCACAGAATTCCAACTGCTACCCCACTCCTTTATAAAACCTGTGGGGTGTGGTCCTGTGACTCAGCTAATCCCTGGCACGCTTCCTCATTTGTTGGGCTCTCTTATCACGCCGGCGCTGGCGTGGGTCCAGCCACCTCTGGCCTTCCTCATTATCGTCCGACTGATCGGAGACACCTGGCTCCTGACTCATCTCCTCTCCTTCGGCCGGCAGCTGATGAATTACCAGGGAGGAGGGGCCGGGGGAGGGAGGCCTGGCTGGCTCCTCTCCCTCCTGTTCGGAGCCTTCTTCCTCCGATGCGATGGCCTCGGGGGTCGGAGCCACAACAGGTAAGTAGAACAGCGAGGGGCGGGGGAACAGCTGTGTCGAGCGATTTAGCTTCTCTCTAGCCAGGTTCTACCTACGTAAGCCAAGATGTTATGCAGCCCTGGTTCTGTGAAATCTCATTAGAGAAATCTCATTAGAGAAATCTCATTAGGCTAGAGGGAAATGCACATAAAACCTATGAAAAAGAAAGAAAAAGAAACATTGTACCTTTACAGGGAGGATACAGGAGATGAGGGTGTGGCTCACTGACGAAGCCTTATAAGGCAGAAATAGATCTATCTGAGTCTCCCAAAGAGCAGCACAGAGTTGGCTGTCTGCTAGCAAGAGAAAAAAAGCCCAAAAACTTGTGAATAAGATTTCACAGAACCAGGGCTGCATAACATCTTGGCTTACGTAGGTAGAACCTGGCTAGAGAGAAATGCATATATATAATACATACATACACACACATATATATATATATACATACATACATACATATATACACATATATATACATACATACATACATAATAAAAAGTTTTTCTTTATTGTTTACACATACATACACACACACAAACATACAATGTATTTTTGCTGATCAGAGTATTTGGCCGGTTAACAAATTTAAACAATTCTTAATTTTACCACTAAGATTACCATTTCTATACCTCCTTTTTGCCATAGTGTTCATTTTCATCTATTTTTTACCAATTTTACCCTTCATTTTCATCTCTAATCTTAACCAAATTCCAATTTCCCTTCTATTCTATATTAAACCCCAATCCATCATCAGAATAATTAATTTTATGATGTTACAATTGTTCAATTCTTACAGGAATAGTGAGCCCCCTTATTTTATGTCTTACATTTTCTTAAGTAATACAGTCCAACATTTTAATATAATCGGTTACTTCTATATTTATCTTTTCTATTTATATATTCAAACACTTAATGAAAAAGAAAAAAACCCCAAATATAGACATAGCTATTCCAATTACTGTATTTTCTGGCGTATAAGACTACTTTTTAACACAGGAAAATCCTCCCAAAAGTCGGGGGTCGTCTTATACGCCGGGTATAAGCCTACCGATGCTCCGACTTCTCCAGCTGACCCCCAGTGATGGCGAGCCCCAGCTGTCTGGGGAAGTCAGAGCATCGGTAATATCCACCTGGATGCCTGGGACGGTGTGGGAAGCTCCCGCAGCAACCAGCTGGGTCCAGCATTCAGCGGCATGCAGCCTTGACGAGATCGGCAGAGCTTCCCGAATCTGAGTTGCCGGCGCTGACCGATGACGCTACGGGAGCACCGACAACATTAAGGGGTAGTCTTATATGGCAAGTATAGCCCAAACCCTATATTTTAATAGGAAAAGTAGGGGGTCGTCTTATACGCCCAGTCGTCTTATACGCTGGAAAATACGGTAATTCCATTTGCATACATCAAATAATTTCCCCATATGTTCCTCCGAACCACATCTTAATCATTTCTACTTTCATCACAAAATATCACTAAAACTATTTCATCTGGTTTCTTATACATATGCTGGATGTAGATCAATGGCATTTAGTGCATGTTTGTTCATAGAAAGGTTTGTTCAGCTATGCCGCCAAAGCTTGGGGTAGCGATCATTTAAGGAGTATCAACTTTGCCTAGTGGCAAACGTCAGCATCCATGCCTACGTTAGTTCTTGCTAGGAAAATTTAGCAGGTTATATTGTGCAGAGTTTTGGATTTAAGGGGAAATTGACCTAGATCCAGCATATGAATATTTAAGAAACCAGACCATTCGAACAACCAATCAGCTGCTCGGAATTTAAATACAGCTCCAAACAGACAACCAACCAAATCACCAACTGACCACACAAGCTAAGGAGAATAGGACCAGACAATCCTGCTGATGATGTTACCTAGTCTGGTAACGAAAGGTTCAAAAACTAAAATTGAAACGAGCTTGGCCAGCAAAGCACTGCCAAAAGTCTAAAACCCAAGCTACAAGTTATTTTCTATCATTTCCCAAGTAATTATATTCTCAGCTGCACTGTAGGAAGATCATTTTTTAAATAATAAATAATAAACTTTATTGTCATTGTATGTGTATACACAGTATACACACACAACGAAATTTACTTTTTTAAAAAAAAATGGATTTATATGCCGCCCTTCCCTGGAGACTCAGGGCGGCTTACAATGTATTAAGCAATAGCCTTCATACTTTTGTATATTTATACAAAGTCAGCTTATTGCCCCCACAATCTGGGTCCTCATTTTACCTACCTTAGAAAGGATGGAAGGCTGAGTCAACCTTGAGCCTGGTGGGATTTGAACTTGCAGTAATTGCAGGCAGCAGATGTAAGTGGATGTTAATAACTGCCTTAGTCTGCTGAGCCACCAGAGCTCAGGTCCCTCACACATAATCCCCAAACACACTCCCACCCACCACAATTCCCCACCCCTAAACCACCCAAACATCCACACAACAGACCAAGTAATGCTATCCAACAGCTCACTGATGGTGGTCCTTTCGTTCATTGTTGAGTGCAATTATAGCTCTGGGATAAAAGCTATTCAGAAGACGTGTGGTCCGAGTTTTAATTGTTCTGTATCTTCTGCCAGAAGGCAACAGTCCAAAAAGATTGTAAGCAGGATGGGAAGAGTCTCTGAGAACGGGACAAAAGTCCAAAACTTTTACCCCCCCTTCAAACTCTTAACCTCCCGTTCCTCCCCCGACGATCCCGTTGGGCGCTCCGCTCCCCTTTGCTTCCCAGGATTAGACGCAGGATCCACCCGGGGGCGCCCTCTTGCAAGAGCTTCCTGCTTTCCCTGGGTCAGCAGGAAGGAGCCTTCAGGATCGCGGAGAACCAAGCAGGGAGACCAGCTCTGTGCCCAAAATCTGACCAAAGCCCTTTCGGGGAAGGAGGGAGGCGCATGTGCGGGGTTATAGTTGCGCTGCTGTGCCGAGAAGGCGGTGCTGCGAGGAAGGGGGGGCGGATCCTCCCCTGCGCGTCTCTCTTGAGGATCGGAGGCGCTTGGTCTTCAAGGGCCGGTGCGAAGGAAGCTTCCCCACCACAAAGGATCCATCCGACCAACCCCGAGATTCATCTTTGCCTTTGATGAGATGCTGCCATGACTTTGGAAGAAGCATCTCTGGAAAAAACCTCTGTCCGGAATACAAGGTGGAGGGGTTTTGTGTGTGTTGTACGTACGTGTCCCCCTCCCCCTTTTTCCTCTTAGCATGAGAAACAGAAGCATCCATAGGGACAATAATCGTGGATGCGGTTTTAACTACTGCGGCATTTGCAGGGACTCCGCCCGGGCAGTTTATCAAGTGTTGTAAAGGTTTAAAAACAAGGGAACAACACAAAAAAACCGCGGGGGCGGGGATGTGGGGAGAGCAGAGATAAGAAAGGTGAATGGAAACAGAAAGAAAAGAAAGGGGCTTCCTGGCCCTGCAAAATCCAGTTAGGGTGGGTCACATTTGAATCAGGGTGATGTTGGTGGAAGACTCTAATCTTATTCTCTACAGTTTCAAATAAGGTTGCTTTTCAAGGAAAATCTTTGGATTTCTTTTCGCATCTCAGCAGGGAGAATAAATGAACTCCCAACAGGAGCAGAAGGAGGAATCCTGGCCGTGACTCATGGGGAATTCTTCAAAATTTGATTCTTAAGGGCTTCTTCAAGGGTCCCTCATAAGATTGCACATCACCACTTTCTCCTTCTATAGCAGAGATGGCGAACCTTTTCGGCACCGAGTGGCCAAACTGGAACACGCGTGCATGTGTGCACGCTGGAGCACTGGAAAGTCGAAGACCAGCTGGCTGGTGCACATACCCACTGGCCAGCTGGTCTTCAGGTTTCTGGCATTCACCGAAGATCAGCTGGCTGGTACATGCATGCCTGTTTTTTGGCCGTTTTAGAATTAGAATTAGAATTAGAATTTTTTATTGGCCAAGTGTGATTGGACCAGGGGTGGGTTCTAAATTTTTTTACTACCGGTTCTGTGGGCGTGGTTTATTTTGTGGGCGTGGCTTGATGGTCATGTGACAATTCTTTAGGATTTAGCAGAGGTACTGGTCTACCAGGCTTTTAACTGCTTGCAGAACTCTACCGATCTACCCATGTATTTTTA
>WNWU01000393.1:200052-210066 GCA_012654045.1 Ptyas mucosa | reverse complement strand
CCCTGAGTCTCCGGAGAAGGGCGGCATATAAATCAAATTTAAAAAAAAAAAAAGGATCCACACAGGGGAAAAAACCACATAAATGTAGTGAGTGTGGAAAAAGCTTTATAAAAAGAAGCGCACGCAATAAACACAGATTCACACAGGAATGTATGGCGCCCAGGTGCCACACTGTTCACGCATTGATTTGACATTTTTATAAAAAAGTTTAAAAAAAAATGTTGACATCTCTCAATTCATTGGTCACTAGAAGCACCCCACATAGCAACATTAGAACACCTCTGTACTTTACTTTTGCTCTCCTTGCCGCCAGATGCTTAATTTGTATATCATTCATATTATACCCTCCTGCTGAACACTTAATTAAGTGAGCTGTCGCTATTTCTATCTACTCTTCTGGGCTTCCTTAACTTCTGGGATGAATAAAACATTATGCTGGTTTTAAGGTCCAGACAGGCAATTTCAACTTTGTAGCTTGTTGAATAATGTCACATCTTTTTTTCTTTTTCTTTTATTTCTTTTATTTAGATTTATATACCGCCCTACTCCCGAAGGACTCAGGGCGGTGAACAGGCACAGAATAAAATATGTAATACAAAAGTTAAACCATCAATAAGACCAAATTAAATAATTTAGCCCGAATAATTAAAATCCCAATAATTTAAAAACAGATTAAAAAATTCAATTTTTAATTTTTTTAAAAAAAGAAACAGGGAAGAGATTAGGCCAGGCCAGCTTGCTGAAACAGGAGAGTCTTAAGCGCACGGCGGAAGGTGCGCAGATCCGGGATCTTCCGTATCTCCGGGGGGAGCTCATTCCAGATAGTGGATGCCCCCACAGAAAAGGCCCTCCCCCTGGGGGCCGCCAACCGACATTGTTTGGCCGATGGAACCCGGAGGAGCCCCTCTCTGTGGGAGCGTATTGGTCGGTGGGAGGCTGTTTGTGGTAGAAGGTGGTCCCGTAAGTAACCAGTTTTGGTTTTCTTTTGTTTAAAGACTTGTCTCCAGAATTATTTTACAAAGCCTTCTAACTTCATTCTTTCTCTCTAAATGCAGGGTTTGGGGTTTTTTTTAACATATGCACTGGGGCAGAACAGAAATCCCAGCAGTGGTCCAGAGTTACAGAAGAGGAAAAGTTTTCTTCCCTAGGTCCCAAATAATATTCATCTAATTAAGATCACTGGGGCTATCCAAGGCAGAGGTCCTCAGTCTTTTTGGCTCCATGGAAAGATGGCAGGTGGTGAAGGAATGGTTTTACACACGCAAATGGAGATTTGCATGTTGGACTGCAGACCGATACCACTCTGGGGTTTGGGGACCTCTGATCTAAGGGGTCAATATTATTAGTAATAATACTGTAGAAAGCCCCCCCCCCCTTCCTAGAATAGAATATTCTATAGCCATGATGGCGAACCTGTGGCATGCAGAGCCATCTGTCCGGGCATGTGAGCTTTCACCCAACTCGCCTGCAGCTGGTGTTCAGACCTCTGGTGTGCATGCGTGCAATTCAGGGGATCCACCTGGTCTTCAGAGCTCTCCTGAGCATGTGCGTGTGTTTGCGCATGCATGCAAAAGTACCTGTGCGCAGTGCACGCATGTGTAGATGGCATTTGCACGTGTGCATTGTATGCATGAAAACCTCACGCATGCGTAAATGATGTGATTGCACGTGCAGCGCACGGGGGGAGCCGTGTGAAACCGATGCACATGCGCAGATGGTGCAATTGCATGCACAGCACATAGGGAAGCCATGCAAAAGCCAAGCGCATGCGCATATGGTGTGGTTACACACGCAGCGCATGTGGGTGCACTTGAAAGCCATGTGCAGATGCTGTAGTTGCAGTGCACAGAGGAGCCATGTGTTAGCACAGAGAGCAGGCGCACACACAAACCGTGTACCTGTTTGGCACTCGGTGAGTAAAAGGTTTGCCACCACTGTTCTACAGAATATTTTAAAAGAAGCAAAATAGAATATTTCCCCTAAAGGAGAAGAGGAGAAAAATCTTAACACAGCGGCCCCAGTCTTTCTGCTATAGGAAAACAACCTCAAGCAGAAGCCTGAAGAAGCTAGGCCTCATAAATGGATATTTTGTATTCATTCATAAACATTTATATGGTTTCTCCCCCATGTGGATCTTTTTATGGTAAGTGAGGGAACTTGGCATAGTGAAGCGTTTTCCACACTCCTGGCATCGGTATGGTTTCTCCCCAGTGTGGATTCTGTTTATGTATCGCACAATGATATTGTTGACTGAAATTCTTGCATTAATATGGTTTCTCGCCGGTGTGGACCCTTTTATGGCGAATGAGGGAAGCTGGTGTAGTGAACACCTTTTCACATCCTGCACATTTATATGGCTTCTCCTTGGTGTGAAGCCTTTTATGGGAAAGAACTTGAAACTCTGAAACTGTTTCCACACTTGGTGTTCTGTCCCCGTCTCACACATGCACCCAAACAACCAGCCGGGGGTTAAATAACTTTTCAAACACCCAATGTCAGTTATCAGAAACTTGGCAGCAATTCCGTAGTTGCCTGCCAAGAACTTTTACTCCAAGAAGGAGGGGTTGTTCCTCCGCCAGATAACACAAACAAAATACACACAGTTTAAACAGTCCAGTTCGTAAATTAAATCCACAGCAGATTTAGGCGTTGTTTTTCAGAGGTGCAAAGTGACTTGCCAGAAGTTTCAGCTTTGTCCATCACAGAGTCTGACTAGCCACCACCCTCCCTTATATAGCCTGTGGGGTGTGGTCCAGTGACTCAGCTTAATCTCTGGCACGCCTCCTCTTCTGCTGTGTACATTTGTCTCGCCGACGCTGGTGTGGATCCAGCCACAACTTATCTCCGTCGTCGCTATCTGACTGATCGGAGACACCTGGCTCCTGGCCAATCTCTTCTCGTTCGGCAGACACCTGAGGCATTGCCAGAGAGGAGGGTCCTGGAGAGGGAGGCCTGGCTGACTCCTCTCCTTCATGTTCGGAGCTTTCTTCCTCCGATAAGAGGGGCTCGGGGGTCGGAGCCACAACACTTGGAAACTGAGCAGGGAAGCCGCTGCTTGAGCTGGGGGGGGGGGCAGGAGAACGGGGAGACTCAGGGAGTAGGTCAGGTGGAGCTGGCTGCTCAGAAGCTTCCCTGCCACTGCCAGAAGTTTGGGTGCCTCAGCTTCAGATCACTCCCCCCCTCCCTCCCTCCCTCACACACACACACACACACACACACAAACAGAGGTTGGAAAGCTATCTTGCTCTCGCTCTCTCCAAGCACCCCATGCACAGCAGAGAGATGTGAATGATGTCAAACTGGCCACGCCTACCCAGTCACATGGGCCACACCAAGCCACGCCCACAGAACTGGTAGCAAAAAAATTTAGATTTCACCCCTGCCCCAAACCCAAAGCGATTTCTTCGCAAGCAATCGGTGGAGGGGCTCAGCTACTGTTGCCTTGTCTCTTAGGAAAATTGAGTAGAAATTCAAGAGGCCAAGGAAGGCTTGTAGTTCCGCCTTGTTTTTGCGGTTGGTGCATTTCTAATGGCCCTAATCTTGCTTTCAGTGAGGTGAATGCCAGTTCTGTCCACCTTGTACCCCAGGAATTCTACAGTGGGCCTCAGCAGTAGTGCCATCTACCGGCAGTTGCTGGTACATCTGCGCAAGATTGAGTTTTGCAAAAATCTTGCCAGGGCCCAGGGAATGGAGCAAATGGTGTACAATTGGGACTGGATAGGCGCTTTGTTGGAGAGCCTTATTGATTGTACATTTATAATCTGTGCAGATGCGCACTGATCCATCTGGCTGGATGGACTTTACTATTGGAGTTTCCCATTTAGCGTGATCTACTTTTGATGAGCTTGTCCAGCTCGAGATCGATTTTTGGTTTCAGTGCGAATGGCACTCTCCTAGCCTTGAGCCTGATGGGGACTACGTTTGGGTCTATGTTAAAAGAAATAGGGGTCCCCACATACTTGCCCAGGTGATCGCTGAACACGTCCTGGAACTCCTGGTCCAGGAGTTCAGGACACGTCCAGGACATCCTTTAGGCTGCCTCTTGTGCTGTTGATCCCAGTGACCTCCAATCCCAGAACCTTAAATTAGTTTAGGCCTAGGAGGCTTGAGAGCTGACCACAGTGAGGGGCAGTTTTTTTCAGTGTTGGCCAAACTTGACTTGGAATATGCCGTAGCCTTCTACGGGAATTCTGTTCCCCTGGTAGTCTCGTAGCCACAGTTGTTGAGGCTTTATTTGTCACTTTTGCAGGCTGGGTATTGCTGCTTTCAGGTTGGCCCTGGACATTATGGAGAGCGATGAGCTGGTGTCGATCTCCATTTTGCATGGAGCACCCTCGATTTCAACCAGAATGTGTAGTTTCTTCTCCGGAGACGTCTGTGCCTAGCCAATTCTGGTATTGCAGGTTTCGGGACTTTTGGAAAAAAGTCACGCCTTTTTTCTGGTAGCTGTATCTCTCAGATTTTTTGTATTGCAGTTGCTCGGTCTGACTAGTGACAGCTCTTTGCTTATGGCTGGCTGGCTGGCTTGCCCGGCACACCCTGGCCAAGAGTCCCTTTTTGTCGCAGCGCCTGCAGACTGCGTCCCAGAATCTGCAGGTTTGTCGTTGATGGGACCCTCCATAGCTTGCGCAGACCTCTCGTTGGTCCCTGGCATCGCACTTATGCTTTTCGGTTTTGAAGACGTCTTCATAAGACTCTTCATCGCTGTCAGTCTGGGCCACTTTGTTGTGCACCAGAGCTGACTTTTGGGTCGCCTGGGGTGGCATTGGTCATTGCAGGGTCTCTGCAGCCTTATTTGAGGACTTGTGTGCCCTGGCTTCATCAAGCGCGATGTGTAGCATTAGATTTGACTTGACTAGAAATCGTCTCTGTAGGTGAATGTCTCTAATGCCGCAGATTAGTTGCTCTAGGAGCGCATCATCGAGGTCTCGGTATTCGCAATGCGTAGTGGCCTTGTGCAGGGCAGCCATGTAAGCGCTGATCGGTTCTCCCTCTCATTGCAGTTGCTGGCGAAATTCGTACTGCTGTACAAATTTGGATGGTACCAGGGCATAGTATGACTTCAGCGCGGTCTGTAAGAGTTGCCACGGTACCGACTGAACCAGGTTGGCTCAGATAGTGACTCAGCCATATCAAAGACCTCGGGTCCACAGTGGCTTAGGAAGAGGGCACGCTTCCGATTATCAGAGAGCCCTTGCAGGTCGTTGGCTTCAAGGAAGCACTCAAAGCGAGTCATATATGATCCCCATTTCTCCTTTGATGGGTCGAAAGGCGTTGGCAGTGCGAAAGCAGACATCGTGGTTGTCACGCTTGGCACTTCGGGCTCGTCCGCCTGGCTGGATTCGAAGCTGTCAGCTCTTTTTGTTTGCTACCTGACTACCTCAATCCCATCCTCGTGGCCAATGTTAAGTTGGGTGAATGAGGAGACAGAAGCCAGGTCTTCAACAACAACAGCTCTTTAATACACAGTGTGTGTCAGATATATACTGATGGTCGTGCTCATTCAGTCTATGCAGAAGTTATTTAGGCCATACAGCTTCAGGTTTAAAAGTTATTTTATTATTTACAAATATACAATAATGAACAGGGTGTCCTGCTGCATTTATTACCCTAACTGTATAACTCAGAGGTTGAGAGGGAGAGAAGTTCACTGCTGTCTTGCTGAGATGGATGGAAAGAATTAGGGAAGATATCCAATTGATTTGTGGGTATGACTCCAATAAGGGAGTTCATTGGTTTATACAGTCACATGGGATGTCTGTAGACTTAGAAGACTTAACCCCTTCTGGTGCCTGGGGCATCATACGTAGGCAATATCTGACAGTGTGAATCCAGCAAAAAATGCAACAAGACAGCTCCCTTTATATAGTTTTCTGGCTAGGGAGTTAGCCAATCAACAATGGGAATTTTCCCTCCTAAAATTCCCTCCAAAATTAGATACATTGCAGCATTAACACCTCATGTGATCTTCACTCTATCCCTCTGTATGAGATGGTTAGACAGTGTCATGGGTGCAATGAACATGAATTTGGGCAAATTCCAGGAGACAGTGGAGAATGGGAGCCTGGCATGCAGTAAATCATGGTTGACAAAGAGTTGGGCATGACATTAAGAAGTTAAAAGGCTTTCCCAAAACATCCTTGATGAAACTTACGAAGGAATGAACCACCAGATGAAAATCAGGGGTGTTTTAATGTGAATATCTCGTCTTGGGTAACACTCGGACCTGGACAACCACCTCAAGGTATCCATTGGTCCTTTCAGTTCAGACGGTCCAAATGGAGAAAAAGTATGAATGAGCAGAAGACATTGTTTATTTAATCCATGTTTAGAAGTATGAACTCATACAGAGTCCCCTGTTGTATGATAATGGTATATTACATATTCATCTTTTAAGGACTTTTTCCTAGTCCTTCCCACCGCTAAAGATAGCTCAAGTTTATATTCACCATAGGGAACTTGTTAGAGACTTTTTCATCCTTCTTGCACCTGCTTCCAGAAAAATGGAGACAGAAAATGTATCCTAACCTTATAATTATCAAGACACAGTGATTTGCCCAAAACCCAAAGGTAATCTTCCATCAGTGCTGTGCTCAGCCTGATATAACACCTTGCCCTATCATGCCTGGACAGGCTAACGCCAAAATAAAATTGTTGTGTACCATTTTATTGTGTACCATGGAGAGCTTAGACTGAGATTCAGGGCAGGGATAGAGATAATGCCAATGTAAAAATTAATATAATCCCCTTTGCTAGTGTTGAAACATTGGCCAGATTCAGTTCATGATATGACCTTTAGTTCAGCAAGAAGAGAAGAGACTTTCAAAGGTGGAGCTGGAACATTATGTTCTCTTTTCTTCCTCCTGTTGCTTCTGCCCAATGCAGCTAGCAGGAAGTCAAAGATGAAATGCCCATTGAATTTCATCAGAGATCAGGAAGGGTTCCAGAGTTATTATCGATCGGGCGACTTCCATATTGGTGGGATTCTCCCTGCAACCCCTGTCATGTTTCACCCATTTGGGTTCCAACAATCTCCTTCCACCAAACTTGCAAAGTAAGTCGTTCGACAGAAATGAATGTAATATTATTAAATGTGATTCAGCTTTCATGGGCCCCTGATGACCCTGTCTGTCAAGGACAGCATTTTCTATCTTACTCATGGAGAAAAATTGATCTTACCAGTTGCTGCTTTTTACTGTCTTTAGAGAGAAGGAAATATAAAATATTTCTCCAGGCCTTGCTGCCTCTCATTCAAGAGTTGCTGTCATTCACTTTAGATATTGTCAGCATTTATCTGAATGCTGAAAATATCTATCTAAGAGCCTTGGTGGCGCAGCAGACTAAAGTGCTGTTAACTAGCACCAGAAGCCTGTAATTACTGCAAGTTCGAAAAGGTTGACTCAGCCTTCTATCCTTTCGAGATAGGTAAAATGAGGACCCGGATTGTGGGGGCAATAAGCTGACTTTGTATAAAAAAGACCACCGCTTAGGGGGAGCTGAAAGCCCTACTAAGCAGGTATATACAAAAGTATGAAGGCTATTGCTTAACGCATTGTAAGCTGCCCTGAGTCTCCAGAGAAGGGCGGCATATAAATTGAACTAATAAATAAATAATAAATAAATATCCAAAGAAACCAAGGTAGTATGTGAGACTGTGTGTGCATACTGTATCCTTGAACCAGATTTTTATTACTCTCAGTGAACAATCCAGAATAAGACGATAATTGAGCAAAGACCTTTTTATCTGATTTCCCTTTTTATATCTCAAAGAAGAAGAAAAAGAAAAGACAGAAGTGCAGAAAGAAAATATAAAAAGACATAGAAAGGAGCTCGCAATTTCTTTTGTGGCAAATACAGGTATGATTACAAAAATATCTCTTACGTAGATGATCACTTGAATATGAGCCAGCAATGTGCAGCAGCCACCAAAAATGCTAATACAATCCTGGGTTGTATAAACAGAGGCATAGTATCAAGACCATGTGAAGTATTAGTGGCACTTTACAAAATCCTAGTAAGACCACATCTGGAATACTGCAACCAATTTTGGTCACCATACTACAAAAAAGATGTTGAGACTTTGGAAAAGGTTCAGAGAAGAGCAACTAAGATGATCAAAAGCCTGGAGACTAAAACATATGAAGAACAGCTGCAGGATTTGGGTTTGGCTAGTCTAAGAAAAGAATTAGACGTGACATAATAGCAGTATTCCAGTATTGAGGGGCTGCCACGAAGAAGAGGGAGTCAAATTATTCTCCAAAGCACCAGAGGGCAGGACAAGAAACAATGGCTGGAAACTAATCAGAGAGAGAAGCAACCTGGAATTTAAAAAAATTCCTTAACAGTAAGGACAATTAACCAGTGGAATAGCTTGCCTTCAGAAATTGTGGGCACTCCAAAATTTTTCAAGTTTTTTAGGAAGAGACTGGAAAGTCACTTGTCTGAGATTGTATAGGTTCTGCTTGAGCAGGGGGCTGGACTATTCTATTCTATTCTATTCTATTCTATTCTATTCTATTCTATTCTGATAATCTTTCTGCTTCTGTTGGTTGAGACATTAGTGATCGACTAATTCTAGGATGACTGATTAGTCATCCTAGAATTGAGAAATGTATTAAATTAGGGAACTGGAGGCTAAGGCATATAAAGAACAGTTGCTGGAATTGGGTATGTCTAGTTCAATCAAAAGAAGGACTAGGGGTGATATGATAGCGGTGTTCCAATATCTCAGGAGTTGCCACAAAGAAGAGGGAGTCAACCTATTCTCCAAGGCACATGAAGGCAGGACAAGAAGCAACGGGTGGAAACTAATCAAGGAGAGAAGCAACCTAGAACTAAGAAGAAATTTCCTGACAGTTGGAACAATTAATCAGTGGAACAACTTGCCTCCAGAAGTTGTGGGTGCTCCAACACTGGAAGTATTTAAGAAGAGATTGGACAACCATTTGTCTGAAATGGTAGAGGGTTTCCGGTCTGAGCAAAGAGTTGGACTAGAAGACCTTCCAACTCTGTTATTCTAATTCTAAAGGAACAACTGCATCCACACTTGGATTCAATAAACATATATACTTTATGTACCATATATTGTTGTTTCCTGTGGTAATGGTTGCCACTGGGGATAAATATCCTTAGAAGTTATTTATCTCTCCCCCCCATCCCCTCAGAAGAGACCTCTACATTTAGAGATTGGTCATGCCAGAATCTGTACATTTTGTGTACACTTACTAATGTAATCCAGAAAGTTCTTTGTTAATGTAGAAGTATATATATATAGTTCACTATTTAAAAAAATCTTCAGCCCTTACTTCAATGTTTCACCATAATGCTTCTGAGGTGGAAGTGGCCCTTGAGATCCAAAACGAAATAATTGCAATCGCAGAAGTTCTACTGAATATAGCAAATTGAAGTTTCTTGCTTGATGGTAATGAATACAAGGCAAAAGGACTATGGACCTAGGGCAATTGCAGTTGATCTGGTGGTTTCCCTAATATGTTTGACGAATTTATTAATCTAATTTTTGACTGGATTTGATGGATATCATTTCAAATATAATTACAATTACAAAGTCACTCGGGGGGGCTTTTTTTTTATATACAGAAGCAATTTTTATTTAGGGGGGTAGATGTAAATGAAGATATCTTATATGCTGTTGGAAGATGTGAAGACAAGAAGATTAGCAATTGGTTCAATCTAGTATGAAGAATTTAAAGGATTGATAAAGTTCTTAAATGATGTTCTTAGTTGATTTGTTAATATGTATGGATATAAGAGGTTTGATTATTAATTTAAAAAATTATTGTTAATATTATTTCTTATTAAGTGTTTTGATTATAATTGGACCTTGATGGTTTAAAAGTGAAGGACGGAAGAGTTTATATAGTAATTTTTTTTTAAAATCAGAGGTTTTTTGAGTGAGGGTTTCCTTTTTTTTCCTTTCTTTTTGTTGTTGTTGTTGTTGTTGTTGTTTTGTTTTAAATGAAAGAAGTTATAAAATATTTTGTTAAATTGTATAGA
>WNWU01000393.1:170853-199652 GCA_012654045.1 Ptyas mucosa | reverse complement strand
GGGGGGGGGGGGGGGGGGGGGGGGGGGGGGGGGGGGGGGGGGGGCAGAACCAGTTCGGTGACATCATATCATCATCGCTACCGGCTCAGGAGAACCGGGCCGAACCGGAAGGAATCCACCACTGGTGTTCGATAATAAAAAATTTGATCGGTAGTGTATCACTGAATAGAGAGTTAGAAAAAAAGCTGATCTGATGCAAATATTTTATTGCAGCAAAGGGCAACTATTGTACTGGAACATCCTGTCCTACCTTTTTACTGTCTATGAGATCAACCATAACCCTCAACTATTGGCCAACATCACCCTGGGTTACAATTTATTGGACAATTATTTTGATGCGAGGAGTACTTTCGAAGCCATGGCAGATCTCCTCTCAACTGGACAGACCAATATTCCAAACTACCACTGTGGGAGCCAGAACAGTTTACTGGCAATCATCGAAGGCACGCATTCTGATACTTCTAAGCAGATTTCAACCATGTCAGAAATCTACAAAATCCCACAGGTATGACTATAATGTCTGGCTGGAAAAAGCATGTTTATTGGTCTGAAATAGGTTTTGATCACGTAAAGTGAACATGTAAAACATTGTATGACTCGGTTGGGCAAGGAACTGTGGATATAAGGTGATGCTTGAACAATGGGAAAATACGTGGTTTAAAATTCACGCTAAACTATCCTTTAAAAGAAAATGTTTATAAGATGATATCTCGCTGGTATTTAACACTGGATAAGTTACCTGGAATGTATAAAAAGTATTTCAAATGAATGTTGGAAATGTAAAAGTAAAGAAGGGATCTTTTATCATTTATGGTGGACGTGTGATAAAGCAAAGACATTTTGGAGTAAGATTCAACTAATCAAGGAGAGAAGCAACTTAGAACTAAGGAGAAATTTCCTGACAGTGAGAACAATTAACCAGTGGAACAACTTGCCTCCAGAAGTTGTGAATGCTCCAACACTGGAAGTTTTTAAGAAGACGTTGGATAACCATTTGTCTGAAGTGGTGTAGGGTTTCCTGCGTAAGCAGGGGATTGGAATAGAAGACCTCCGAGGTCACTTCCAATTCTGTTATTCTATTCTATTCATATTTTAATACAGAAAATTTTTAAGAGCCTTGGTGGCCCAGCAGATCAAAGTGCTGTTAAGTAGCACCAGCTGCCTGTAATTACTGCAAGTTCAAATCTCACCAGGCTCAAGGTTGACTCAGCCTTCCATCCTTTTGAGGTAGGTAAAATGAGGACCCGGATTGTGGGGGCAATAAGTTGACTTTGTATAAAAAAGAACACCGCTTAGGGGGGTGAAAGCCCTATTAAGCCGGTATATACAAAAGTATGAAGGCTATTGCTTAACGCATTGTAAGCCACCCTGAGTCTCTGGAGAAGGGTGGCATATAAATCAAACCAATAAATAAATAAATAAAACAAGGATAAAGATGAAACCAGAAACTTTTCTTTTGGGTTTAATGGAAAAAGACTTGGGGAAAAAAATTTCTAACTTTGATCTTATATATGTTGGCGGCAGCAAGATTATTGTATGCACAAAAATTGAAGGACATTTCAATTCCCACCATGGACGAATGGCTACAGAAGTTGATGGAGTTGGCAGAGTTGGTGAAGTTGATTGTTTTGATCAAAGAAAAAAAATACTTTTGTTGCTACATGGACTTCTGGACTTTGTGCTTGAGGTGGAATAAAAATGAAACTTTGATTTTGGGTTTTACTCATTAGATTGATTTGTTGTTATAGAAATGGCTAGTTTATATTATGGAAAAGTAAAACGTTGAGGTTCAAGGTGAATGCTTTATTCTACTGCAGCTAAGTGAGTTGGAAGTCAACGTTTCGTTTTGTTTTCTTCCTCCCCTCCTCACTTTTTTCCCTTCTCCAATCTGTGTCCTACTATTTGCTTTTGTATTTTTATATTTTATTCTATAATCTAATGTTTTAAAATATTTTTTAAACAGGAACATATGAAGAGCCATGGTGGCGCAGTGGTTAGAACGCAGTACTGCAGGCTACTTCTGCTGACTGCCGGCTGACTGAAGTTTGGCAATTAGATTCTCGCTGGCTCAAAATTGACTCAGCCTTCCATTCTTCCGATGTCAGTAAAATGAGGACCCAGATTGTTAGGGGCAATATGCTGACTCTGTAAACCACTTAGAGAGGGCTGTAATACAATACATTATTATAAAAGTAAAATACAATACATTTAATCCCATTTTATTAAAGATACTACAGGTTATGGAGCTCTTGATGCTAAGAAGCAATATTTCCAATTGTGTAGGTCAAGTTAAGTGAGTTTTTTTTGGTTCATTTTATTAACAGTGCCTTATCTTCTCCAATCATAATTAAAATTTGAATTTTTAAAATAAAAGGAAGGAATATAAAGTTGGCTTATTTGATTAAAAGAGATACGTTGTTATCTCTGGCAACCCTTAATGGGCTTTTGCTGATCAAGGCTTTAAGTGTTTGTTTATAAACAAGTGATGGAATACGGGGAAAAAAGATAATTTGTATTTTAAGAGAAGGTGATAAATTACTAAAATTGTTTATACTTGTGATGAAGCAGGCAGTCATTTTTTATATATTCCCTTTTCTTTACCATATTCTTATTTTTTTCTTTTTTATTTCTATTCTTTGTTTTCTGCAGTTTCTATTTTTTGTATTAGTTTTTATCTTTTAGTTGTAATTTTTCATTAAATTACTATTTAAAATATTGCATGTTCCAATCCTGCTTGCAGCTAAGAAGAAAAAAAAAGGGGGGGGGGAATTGGTCTTGCTAGGACCGTGATGGCGAACCTATGGCACGGGTGCCACAGGTGGCACGCGGAGCCATATCGGTGGGCACGCAAGCTCAGCTCCGGCATGCATGCATGTGCCAGCCAGGTGATTTTCAGGCCTTCTGGGTCCACCAGAAGTCAGGAAACATACTGTTTCCGGCCTCCGTAGGGCTTCTAGGGGGGTGGGGAAGGTTATTTTTACCCTCCCCAGCCTCCTATAAAGGCTCTGGAGCCTGGGGAGAGCAAAAAATGGGCCTACCAGGCCCACCGTGCCATCACATGCCAAAAGGGGAGGACCACGAGGGTGCGGGGCGCATAGAATTATGGATGTGGGCACTCTTGCATGTGATCCCACCGCGCTCCCCCTGCTTTTGGCACGCGATGGCAAAAAGGTTAGCCATCACTGTGCTAGGAGGTTTCTTGGATACAAGCTTTCACCCAAGAATCCTGCAAGATCCCAACCCCTATGTATCATGAGGTCAAGAAATTATTTGTTGACTCCTTAATGCAGGCAAGCATATATCTGAGGGCAGCGGTAGGCTTCAAAAATTTTAGCAAGGGGTTCTCTGCCCAGTTGTTGGGTGGACGTGGCCATGGTGGGCGTGGCCTCGTCGGCCTCCTGCACCATGGTGGGAGGGGGCATTTGTGCCCTCCCCAGATTCTGGAGGCTTTCCTCGAATCTCCAGGAAGGTGAAAATGGCCTCCCCAGGCTCCGGAGGGCCTCTGGAGGCCGCAAAAGGGCCTGTTTTTCACCCTCCCCGAGCCTCTACATGTGCCTTGCACTTACCTGCATCCAAAATGGGCTGCTTGGGGACTCCTGGGAGGGGTGGGGTGGAGTGGGCAGGGCCAGACAGGAGTTGGATTTGTGGGTTTTCCAAACTGTACAGAATCTTAGCTAGAAGTTCTCCCTAAACGCTGCGAACCCCCAGCAGCCCACCCCTGTCTGAGGGTTGCCGTGGAAACCAGGGACCAAGGCAAAGACCTGTCTTATCCCTTCCTCTGTAGGTCAGCTATGGTTTTGTTTCTCAGACTTTCAATGAGAAAAATCAGTTCCCATTCATGTACCGGATGGTCCCCAAAGAAGAACATTTCTACCAAGGGATTGCCAAGATGCTCCTGCATTTCGGATGGAATTGGATCGGTCTCGTTACTCCAGACTCCGAAAATGGGGAGAGATTCATCAGGACCTTCGTCCCAGTGCTCGTTCAGAATGCAATTTGTCCAGTTTTCATATACCGCTCCCCGGTTTTAACCAAAGAAAGAATCAGCTTTGAATTTGAATTATTCCGTCTTTGGAACAAAGTCAGTGTGCTGATTTATTACGGAGAATATCGTTTTTTCTATGGCACAGTATGGCTTATGCAAGCTATAATTGAAAAATTCATCAAGCCCATTGTGAGTAAAGTCTGGGTGACCACCGCTTCATGGGACCTCTCCTTGAACTTAGATCTTGAGATTTTGCTTGCCCCGCAAACACATAGCTTCTTTTCCTTCTTAATCCACAGAAAAAAAGAGGTGAACTATGAGGCGACACGGGCAATCTTAAGGGTTTTGAGCCATTTTCAGACGAATGCATTTAACTGCTTATATTCAAGGCATGAGCTATCAAGGAGAGGAAGGAAACGGTGTCAAGAGAAGGAAAACCTGGAGTCTCTGCCTACAGAGTTGATTGAAAAAAACCTGTCTCTAGACAGCTACAACATTTACAGCATCCTCCAGGCTCTGGCACATTCCTTAAATGCTGCACATTTATCAAGATCCAGACAAAAGACAAGAGTCCACAATGGCAGGCAAGCTCCGCTGAGGATTCAGTCATGGCAGGTATTGATTTTTCCTTCTCATCTCTTGCCGAAAAAATAATCAGTATTCTGGTTTATGATGAGCTTGGTGGACTCGGAAAGCATTTCTCCCTGATCCATTCCATATTTTCTGTTAATAGAAGACCGATCCCTATCCCAGTGGTGAAATCCAATTTTTTTTACTACCAGTTCTGTGGGCGTGGCTTGGTGGCCGTGGCTTGGTGGGCATAGCAGGGGAAGGATACTGCAAAATCTCCATTCCCTCCCTACTCCAGGGGAAGGATACTATAAAATTCCTGTTCCCTCCCCACTCTTGAGGGAAGGATATTGCAAAATCTCCATTCCCACCCCACTCTGGGGCCAGCCAAAGGTGGTATTTATCGGTTCTCCGAACTACTCAAAATTTCCGCTACCGGTTCTCCGAACTGCTCAAAATTTCCACTACCAGTTCACCAGAACCTGTCAGAACCTGCTGGATTTCACCCCTGCCCCATCACATCCAACAGCTGTTCTTTTCTACACTGCACTGGTGAAACTACATCTGGAGTTTGCAGAGTCCTGGACGTACATCTCCAAAAGGATAGGTGAAAATAGATTCAGAGGAGGTGACAAAGATAAGGGAGGTTTGAGGGTATGACAAAGGAGGATTTGGTGAAGGAACCTGGAATCCCCAGTCTGGAGAAAAGACAACTGAAGGGAGATATTATCTCGGTGTTCACAAATGTCCCATAAGGAAGATGGTTTGGAACTATTCTCCATGGCCATAGGAATTAGGACTAGAAAAATAGGTTTTAAATTGCAGTTACCTGGATGTTGCTAAAGAACAAGGAAAAACTTCCTAATTTTTTTTTAAAATTTATATTAATATGCCACCCTTCTCCGGAGACTCAGGGCGGCTTACAATGCGTTAAGCAATAGCCTTCATACTTTTTGTATATTTATACAAAGTCAGCTTATTGCCCCCACAATCTGGGTCCTCATTTTACCCATTTTAGAAAGGATGGAAGGCTGAGTCAACCTGGAGCCTGGTGAGATTAGAACTCGCAGTAATTGCAGGCAGCTGGATGTTAAATGCTGCCTTAATAGGAGGCATTAGCCTGCCATGCCACTCAGGCTCCTAATTGTAACATATAACAGTCTATTCATGGAAGTTGTCCGTTGTTCAACTCAGGAGATTTTTGAGAAGAGGCTGGAAAGCCACTTCTTGAGGATTGGTTATCCTGCACATTCACAGGTTTGGATAAGGTCAACTTTGTGATCTTTTCCAACTCCACAGTCTTATGATTAAGAGTCTTGTCTAGCTCATCCCTTCTCTGGTTGCTATTGAAGAAACTGACTTCCAATTACTTCGTTGTTCAGTTTTGTTACAATTGGGCAGATAGAGACACAAATTTACTGATTCTTGGACTAAGCTAGCTGCATGACTTATTGGGAGAGTGGTCAAAAGAATAATTGGGAACAAGAAGGGAAGTCTATCTGTTGTGGCCTGTCGGCCGCCGGCCCCTCCAACAGCCAAATCAGGAGGAGGCATGGGAGTCAGGATCAGCATCATGGCAACTGAGAGCTCCAAGGGAGAAGAGGGGATGGAGCTGGCAGAGAGACAGAGGCAGAGCCTGGGCTATCCGGCAGCCCTCAGATGGAGAGTCAACAGCCCCCAGGTCTGGAGGTGGCTGATGAGGAAGAGGAGGAATAGCTGGGTCCAGTGCCTGATGCACGGATGCACGGATGCACAGAGCCACCGCTGCTAGCAAAGCCCCACCCTAGCTCTGGGGATAAAAGACAGGGGATGGAGATGACTATTCATTTTCCAGCTGGACAGACTTCTTAGTCAGTGGTGAGAGAGAAACTTTTTGCTGGGGCTGCTAGTGCTCCTAATAAAGGAATCTTTGCGTTAACTTCAGAGTTAATGTCGTGTTTGTGGAGCTGGGTCAGAACACTATTCTTCTCTACCTGTTGTGGCCCGTCAGCGGCCTGTGCGGATTGTAGCTGATTCCGACAGCGAGGAGGCTGGTGTGGTGTTGCGCCAGCAGCCTGTGCAGCTGGCACCCGAGTCAGACAATGAGGAGGCTGGAGAAGATATGGTGCCAGAGGCAGGGATTCAGTGAGAGCCTTCAGAAACTCCAGAAGCTCCTTTAAGTGAAGAGGATGAAGAGGAGGAGCCTCTTCTCAATGCACGGGCGCGCAGAGCTGCCAAAAGGCAGGAGTGGCTCCTCAGGAGGAGGTCTCCACGAGGGTAAGGCTTGGGGCTAATTGGCCACTCCCTTAGCCTATTTAAGGAGGAACGCCAACTGAAGCAAATTGTAGGGAACAACTTTAGTTCACTCTACTTCGCGTCTGGATTCTCTGCACATTGCTTCTGGGCTTTCTGCCAAACTTCGTAAGATTGTGATTACTTTATCTTTGGTTTCTTGTAGGCTGTTAAGAAAGCTTATTAACAGCCTTTGTTTTGAAAAAGACTGAGTTATGTTAGTAAATTAAGTTTTGTACAAACTTTGTGTGTGCTGTGTTCTTTGGGATCCGTAGCGGGGGCAGAACACTACCTTATCTCATTCTACCAATGCTTATCTACCAGGGACTATATTTAAAGTTCCTTTGTTTACTAGGTGGAAGTGGAAATGATCCTAAATTTCTAAAGATGCTTTCAACAGAAAATCCAAAATGTTCTAATATTTAAAATGCTTAAAAACTCCTGCCTAAAAATTAACCCCGTGGGACCATTCATTCCAATTATACCAACAGAGGAAATCTTAGCGCTCACGTGTGTTTCAGTTGTTTTTTTTTTAAAAAATTGATTTATATGCCGCCCTTCTTTGGAGACTCAGGGCGGCTTACAATGCGTTAAGCAATAGCCTTCATACTTTTGTATATTTATATAAAGTCAGTTTATTGCACCCACAATCTGGGTCCACATTTTACCTACCTTAGAAAGGATAGAAGGCTGAGTCAACCTTGAGCCTGGTGGGATTTGAACTTGCAGTAATTGCAGGCAGCTGGCAACTTAAGTGCTACTTTAACAGCACTTAGTCCACTGCGCCACCATGCTCTTTCTCCAAAGAATTTCTCCTCTTCTCCAGTTTCTCCAAAGAGGAAAAATTAGCAAGCCATTTCTTTTCTCAGACGTGCAAATTTGTTATCTTTGAAGATTAAAACGTCAAGGGGACAGAGCTGAACAATCTCAATGGGTCTCCTGTTGCTGAACACTGACATTATTTTTCCCACCATTCCAGCTTCACTCTTTCCTAAGAAATGTCCACTTTTACAATACTTCCATAGATGGCGTGTATTTGGATGAAAAGGGGGAACTGGTTGCTGCGTATGACATCATGAGATGGATAGTGTATCCCAACCGGTCCCTTGGAGCAGTCAAGTTTGGGAAGATAGACAGACAAAGGGGATTTGATAAGATGAAATTCACTCTTTACCAGAATGTCAGAATCTGGACCAAGCGGTTTAACCAGGTAGGGACTAATGGAACCATTTGTAATACATATAGACTAAAGGGTGAAGACATCAATAACTTAATTTTGGGTGGACATGCACTCTGAGCAGTGGTGGGTTGCTCCCGGTTCGGCCCGGTTCGGTCGAGTCGGTAGCTGTGACGCTATTACGTCACCGAACCGGTTCTCTTTCTTTGGGGGCTGGGCCCTCCCGCCTGCCCCCGCGTTATTCTGACCTTATATTTCTTCTTTTTTTGCCCAGCTGAGAGGTGCGGCAGAGCGGATTGCTGCACCTCAGCTGGGCAGATTCGCAACGCGCTTGCGCAAAGTGCAAGTTTGGCGCGCAGGCAAGCGAAGCAAGCATGCGTGTGGCGATCGCGCGCACAAAGAGGACCAGTAGTAAAGCCGGTTAGAACCCACCCCTGACTCTGAGTCTTCCTTTTCTCTCCGTAATTTCCATGATCAGCACCTAACACTATTTCATCTACCTTGTTTTAGGTCCTTCCTCAGTCCAGATGTACTAAAAGCTGTCAGCCTGGGCAGGCTAAGGTGGTTTTGGAAGGAAAGGCCCCTTGCTGTTATGCTTGCTCGTTGTGTGCAGAAGGAACCATCTCCACTCAGGAAGGTGGGTAACCCCAGGGGTGTGTGTGAGGGGATTCTCCTTCCACATCCAGAGATGCTCATTAGTGACTGTGGGCCTGCCACTCATTCTGAGCCCTGTCCTGGGGGGAAAGAAAGTGTCCCCCTCAGAACAGACTCGCAATCTGGGTGTCCTCCTAGACTCACAGCTAAGATTGGAACAACATTTGACAGCTGTGGCTAGGGGGACCTTTGCACAGGTTCGCCTGGTGCACCAATTGTGACCCTACTTGGATCAGGAGGCTCTCCGCACAGTCACTCATGTCCTTGTCACCTCACGGTTGGATTATTGCAACGCGCTCTACATGAGGCTACCCTTGAAAAGTGTTTGGAGACTATAGTTGGTCCAGAAAGCAGCCGCGCAAGCTACTGTGGGTGCACCTAGATACACTCACATTACACCAATTCTCCGCGAGCTGCACTGGCTCCCTATCGGTCTCCGGATGCAATTCAAGGTGTTGGTTATTACCTTTAAAGCCCTACATGGCTCAGGGCCAGGATATCTTCGAGACCGCCTTCTACCGCATAGCTCCCAGCAACCACTAAGATCCCACAGAGTCGGTCTCCTCCAGGTCCCATCAACTAAACAATATCGGTTGGTGGGCCCGCGGGGGAGGGCCTTCTCTGTGGCTGCCCCGGCTCTCTGGAACCAATTACCTCCTGAGGCCCGGATCACCCCCACCCTATTGGCCTTCCAGAAAGTGGTGAAGACGTGGCTTTTCCAGCAGGTCTGGGGCCGTTGATCTCGCTACGGCAATCTTGTGAGACCCAGCCATGAAATGGAGTGTATGGGTTTTTAATGTCTTCTTTTAAAAAAAAATTATGGGATATTGTTCGCATTGTTTTTTTTTGCTGTAAGCCTTTAACTTACAGGCTGTAACTCTTAGAGGTTAGATTTTAAATCATAATTTACAATTTATACAATAAATACAATTTACAAAGTACAATGGCTCAATTCTAACGGCATATTAGAATAAATTGAGGCCATAGGGCCACCTTTAGAACAGATAATCCTGGAGGAAATTTGTATATACGGTTGCCAAGATCAAATATCAACTGGATAATAATCATCAATCATGTTTACTGTTAATAAGAAGAGCCGAGGTGGCACAGTGGTTAGAGTGCAGTACTGCAGCTATTTCAGCTGACTGCTAGTTCAGCAGATCAGGGGATCAAATCTCACTGGCTCAAGGTTGACTCAGCCTTCCATCCTTCCGAGGTGGGTAAAATGAGGACCCAGATTGTTGGGGGCAATATGCTATTTAGTATACGGTCTTTGGTGGAAGTCGCCCAGAGTTCTCGGAGAGTGGGCGGCATAGAAATATGATTAATAAAATAAAATAAATAAATAAATAAGATTAGGATTCATTTGTTAAGATAGTATGCTGCTAAATCTTTCCAGACTCACAGTGGCTTATAAGAATGGGAGTTGAGATGGTGCAGGGAGATGAAATTTAATTTCCTGCTTAGTTCTCCATGTCTCAACAACATTTTCTTCCAAGGTTTACTCTGAGCCCAGGATGTGAGTTCTGCATCATTACACCAGGGACATCTTAGAGAGGCAATAGAACTCGGATGAAATTCAGTCAATAAGCAGTTCATTTGCTTTAACTTATACTTTTAAAAAAATACAGAAGACATAATGCATTGATCACAGTATGTATTCCATGGGATTAACAAGAGCTCTGGTGGCACAGTGGTTAGAATGCAGTATTGCAGGCTAATTCTGCCGACTGCCAGAAGTTCGATTCTCACTGGCTCAAGGTTGAGTCAGCCTTCCATTCTTCCAAGATCAGTAAAATGGGGACCCAGATTGCTGGGGGCAATATGTTGATTCTGTAAAGCGCTTAAAGAGAGTGTAAAGCACTGTGATGAGAAGCGGTAGATAAGTCTAAGTGCTATTACTGCTTTATTCCCAGCCAGAGAAGGAGAGAGCCTTCTCTGTGGGGGCACCTACCCTCTGGAATCAGCTGCCCCCAGAGATGAGGAGAATCCAAGACCTCGGTGCCTTCCGCCGTGCCCTTAAAACCTATCTTTTCCAGCAAGCCGGGCTGGCTTAAAAGTTTTTTAAATGTTTTAATTGGTTTGTCACCTTTTAAATTATGGGGCCAAATTTATATATATATATATTTAATTGTTTTTAATGTTTGTATTTTATGTTTTAAACTCTGGCTGTACACCGCCCTGAGTCCTCAGGGAGAAGGGCGGTATATAAGTTTGAAATTAAATTAAATTAAATTAAAATTAAATTCTGAATGACATTAATGGTTCTTATGGCTGTTACGCTAACTATTTTAATTTATGGAGGCATAGAATTGATGCCAGTGATTCTTAAACCATTCATCAACTTCTTTTTAGATGCAAGTGATTGCCACAGATGTCCAGAAGATCAGCATCCAAACAAAGGTCAATATCAATGTATCCCTAAGATTATAACGTTTCTGTCTTATGAAGAATATTTGGGCATCATCCTGGCTTCCTTGGCTTTATTCTTATCATTAATCACCAGTTTTGTGTTAGGAATCTTCATTAAGTTTCTACAAACTCCAATCGTTAAGGCGAATAACCGGGACCTCTCCTACATCCTCCTCATCTCCCTCCTGCTTTCCTTCTTGACCTCCTTCCTGTTCATTGGTCAGCCGAAGAAAGTTACCTGCCTTCTCCAACAAACAACGTTTAGCATTATTTTCACAGTTGCTGTTTCTTCAGTTTTGGCCAAAACATTAATGGTGGTACTGGCCTTCCTGGCTACAAAACCGGGAAACAAAATCAAGAGATGGTTAGGAAAGAGTTTGGCCAACTCTATTGTTTTTTCTTGCTCTGGTCTCCAAGCTCTCATCTGTATCATCTGGTTGGCGGTTTCTCCTCCATTTCCTGATTCTGACATGCACTCCCAGCCTGAACAGATTGTCCTGAAGTGTAATGAAGGCTCTGTCATCATGTTTTACAGCGTCCTTGCGTACATGGGCTTTCTGGCTGCCGTCTGCTTTACGGTGGCTTTCCTGGCCAGGAAGCTGCCTGGAGCCTTCAACGAAGCCAAGCTGATCACCTTCAGCATGCTGGTCTTCTGCAGCGTCTGGATCTCCTTCGTGCCCACCTACCTGAGCACCAAAGGGAAATACATGGTGGCTGTTCAGGTCTTCTCCATCTTGTCCTCCAGTGCTGGCCTTTTGGGCTGCATCTTCATCCCCAAGTGCTACATTATTATCTTGAGGCCAGATTTGAATACAAAAGAACAAATAACAGGAAAAAAGTAAGCATGTCAACCATTAAAAAACCCACACCTCCTTAATGTTTTATTATGTGATTTGTTCCCTTGCTCTAAACTGTACCCCCAGTTTGGCTCGCGCTTAAAACTACAGCCATACTAGGAGTTCCAATGCTGTTCGTAGGAAACAGTCCTCCTTGTCAATCAATCTGATAGCTGTACACCTTAGTAAGAGTCTGGAAGGCACATCCTGTTGGAGAAAGGACCCCAGTTTGAAGAAACACGAGTGGCCTTCAACTGTCCCCCTGTGTGCAGTCATTTTAGTAGCAACAAGGTATTAAAGGATTTTTCCAAACTCAACTTTGCACGCATCCCTCTCAACTTTTTTGGTGATTGATGGACCCTGATGGCAGCTGGAGGAGGGTCTCATTGGATAACCTGAAATCTAGGTAGGCATATATAGGAGAAGTTACTCCTTCAGATAAACAAATCCTAAATTGTGATCAAAACCAGGATTTTGAATTTGGTCTCAAAAAGGACTATGTTCTACCTCAGCAAGTGTTGCCGGTAAAGAAGTGGCATATATTTATTTTTGCCTGTCGCAGCAAGCATCTATTTTTGGATCTTTTTTCAATTGCGTTACAGCTAGTCCTCAACTTAAAACCACAATTGTGCCCCAAATTTATGTTGCTAAGTGAAACAGTTGTTAAGTGATTTTAGCCCCATTTTATGACTTATTTTGCCATTGTTCTTAAGTGAATCATTTTCAGTGCCGTTGTAACTTTGAACAGTCACTAAGTGAATTATTGTAAGTCAAGGACTACCTTATTCAGATTTCAAGATTATTCTTAGACCAGCCAAATGGTTGAGAATTGCACAATCAGAGAGGTATTTATAAATCAGTTTAATAAAAATAACTTATTTCACTCAAAACCGGAACAGAAGTATATAAACACAGCAATTCCGACACATGGCGTAAACCAGGGGTGTCAAATTTGTGTGGTCACAGAGTCATCACATGATGTATCACAACTTTTTCCCACTTCGTTAAACCGGGCGTGGCCAGCATGTGACGCATCCAGCTTTTGAACCTGAACCAAGCGTCAGACTTCTGAATTACCTGAGTTCATTGCTCGGAACGATGACAGCACACTTTAATCCTTTTATCTATTAAAAGCAGGCTAATATAAAATTATTTTGCAACACACACACTGTCCATGTTTAACTTTATAAGCATGAAGGTCTTACAAGTATTTCCAGTCCAAGTCATTATCAATCCTAAACCTTCTATTTCAGGGGTGAAATGCTCCCGGTTCGGACTGGAACGGGCAATACGGTAGTGATTGTGGCAGGCGGTTCAGAAAACCAGTAGTGATGGCCGCGTGAGGCTCTGCCCACCCGCCTGGGTGTCATTACTTCCTGGTTTTAACCAGGAAGTAATGTGTTGTTTACCCTCTGCACATGCGCAGAACATTTTGTGCATGCGCAGAGGGTCTGCACTAGTGGTGGGTTCCTCCCGGATCGGCCCGGTTTTCCCAAGCCGGTAGTGGTGATGATATGATGTCACTGAACCGGTTCTGCCCCCACCTGCGCCCCCCCACGCACCCCCCCACGCCCCGCCACGTAAGGAAGGTGAGTAGATTTCACCCCCGTTCTTTCCACATCTTTGCTATGTCTTTCCGTAATAGTTCTTTGCCATTAAAAATATTAAATGTTATCCTAAGAGCAATAGCAGCGCTATACCACTTTGCAATGCTTTACATCCCTCTCTAAGTGGTTTACAGAGTTAGCATATTGCCCCCAACAATCTGGATCCTCATTTTACTGACCTCAGAAGGAAGGAAGGCTGAGTCAACCTTAAACCTGTCAGGATCGAACTCCTGGTAGTGGATAGAGCCTGCAATACTGCATTCTAACCACTGCACCACAATGGCACAAGGATTGATGATTTAGTTTATTTTGTTCAAAGGAATAACAAATGGATTAACAGAAATTGGAAAAATAACTTTATTTTATAGAAGTGTCCTGTTTTACGCCAGTAATGAATACAAATTACCCTGCATTATTAGTATAGGTTAGGGGTTGCCAAACTTTCTCGGCATATAGTGTCATTGTTTGAGTGGGCAGAATTCTGGGAGTTGGAAGTCCACAAATCTTAAAGCTGCCAAGTTTGAAGACCTCTGGGTTAAACAGAGCCTGTAGTACAGTGGTTTAAAGCACCCTGTTATTAACATCTATTAACATCTGCTGCTTGCAATTACTGCAAGTTCGAATCCCACCAGGCTCAAGGTTGACTCAGCCTTCCATCCTTTCTAAGGTGGGTAAAATGAGGACCCAGATTGTGGGGGCAATAAGCTGACTTTGTATAAATATACAAAAGTATGAAGGCTATTGCTTAACGCACTGTAAGCCGCCCTGAGTCTCCGGAGAAGGGCGGCATATAAATCAAATAAAAAATAAATAAAAAAATAAAAAAATAAAAAGGGAGAGAATGCTGCTTCCTAGAAGGACCACTTTAAGTAGGGGGTGGCTGTCACTTTCTGCCCTCCCTTGAAGGTCCTAACGTGGGGTCCCTCCAGGCGAAAAGCTCTTTGGTGCAGCCTGTTCTGGGTTGGGGAGAGGGGAGCTTCTTTGCCAGAGACCCCCGCCTAGCAATGGCAGAAGAAAAATAGAAGGTGGGATGCAGTGGTAGGTTGCTCCCGGTTCAGCCCGGTTCGGCCGAGCCGGTAGCAGTGACGCTATTACGTCACCGAACTGGTTCTCTTTCTTTGGGAGCTGGGCCCTCCCGCCCACCCCCGCATTATTCCGACCTTATATTTCTTCTTTTTTCGCCCAGCTGAGAGGTGCGGCAGAGTGGATTGCCGCACCTCAGCTGGGCAGATTCGCAACGCGCTTGCGCAAAGCGCAAGTTTGGCGCGCATGCGACTGAAGTGAGCATGCATTCAGTAATCACGCATGAAGCGCGCACACAAAGAGAGCCAGTAGTAACGCCGGTTAGAACCCACCCCTGGTGGGACGGGGTGGGATGAGAGCAGAGATAGGGGACTGGAAGGGGGTTGGGGAGGGGAGCCAATAGCTTTTCTGCACTGTTTCACAGATTTTAGGAATAACAGAGTTGGAAGGAACCTTGGAGGTCCTCTAGTCCCACCCCCTGCTCAGGATATGTCTAGTTTAATGAAAAGAAGGACCAGGGGTGACATGAAAGCAATGTTCCAATATTTCAGGGGCTGCCACAAAGAAGAGGGAGTCAAGCTATTCTCCAAAGCACCTGAAGGCAGGACAAGAAGCAGTGGATGGAAACAAATCGAGGCGAGAAGCACCCTAGAACTAAGGAGAAATTTCCTTACAGAACAATTAATCAGTGGAACAACTTGCCTCCAGAAGTTGTGAGTGCCCCAACACTGAAAGTTCCATTTGTGCAAGTGGAGGGCGCGCACACACACACACATCACTCGCACAAATGGGAGTGCCGGGGCTGCCAAGCTGGAAAGATTGGGGACTTAAGAGGAATTTTCAGAGGAATCTTCTGAGTAGGTTGAAAGTAATTTGCTAGCTCCCTAACCCCAACTCACAACTTCTGGAGACAAGCCTTTCCACTGGTTAGAATAGAATAGAGTAGCATTTTTTTATTGGCCAAGTGTGATTGGACAAACAAGGAATTTGTCTTGGTTGATTGTTCTGTTAGGAAATTCCTCCTTAGCTCTAGGTCAGTGATGGCTAACCTTTTTGCCATCGCGTGCCAGGAGGGAGGAGTGGGGGAGGTTCACGCGTGCATGTAGCCACACCCATAATTCTATGTGCCCCACCCCGCGCATGTGCGCACGACTCCCTCTTCCCCGCTGTTCCTGGCACGCGATGGCCCGGTAGGCCTCTCTAGGGGTCTCTGGAGGCTGGGGACAGCAAAAAACGTTACTTCCTGTCCAACCGGAAGTTGGGAAATGGGCCGTTTTGGGCCTCTGGAGGGCCTCCAAGGGGGTGGGGAAGGCTGTTTTCGGCCTCCCCAGATGCATTGAGAGGATCTGGAGCCAGGTGAGAAAGAAAAACAGGCATACCCCCCAGACCCTCCGGAGGCAGGAAACAGCCTGTTTCCCTACTTTTGGTGGGCCCAGAAGGCCCGAAAATCAGCCGGCCAGCATGCGTGCCAGAGCTGAGCTAGCGTGCCCACTGATATGGCTATGTGTGCCAGCTGTGGCATGCATGCCATAGGTTCGTCATCACGGTTATCCCCTTCTGATTTGCTTGTCAGAAGGTCGCAAAAGGGGACCTTGCAATGACCCCGGGACATTGCAACTGTCGTAAGTATGAAGCAGATGCCAAACATCTGAATTTTGGTCATGTGACTGCGGGAATTCTGCAACGGAAATTGGAAAATGGTCGTAAGTCATTTTTTTTTCAGTGCCATTGAAACTTGTGAGTAGTCACTAAACAAATGGTCGTAATTTAAGGACTACCTGTATGACCGCTGGATGGTGTTTTCTTTCTGAAAGCAGAAGCTTAAAAAAAGATATGTACCAACTGTACATAACTTTACCCACTGTAAAATAGCTAAAAACAGCTGAAAGCCTTGAGTGAAATCTAAGAAGGCAGGGGAGCGTGGCTTGAATCTACAGAAACCTGTGTAATATATAAATATTTTATTTATTTTATTTATTTATTATTCGTATTTCTGTGCCACCCACTCTCCGAGGACTCTGGGCGGCTTACAACAGTATACTAAATAGCCTATTGCACCCAACAATCTGGGCCCTCATTTTACCCACCTTGGAAGGATGGAAGGCTGAGTCAACCTTGAGCCAGTGTGATTTGATCTGCTGAACTAGCAGTCAGCTGAAGTAGCTGCAGTGCAGCACTCTAACCACTGCGCCACCTCGGCTCATTTGGCTTCACATCTTGCACGAATTCAGAAAACTTGAATGGGCTGACACTAATATCAATTTTTATTTCATATCCATTTACAGGTGCACAGTCCAGACAAAACAATAAAGATGTAATACATAATGAACTAAGATCAGCAATATAACAACTTGACTATCAATATATTTCCTAATCCAGTGCAACCATCATGTATGTACTGAACAGTAACATTTCTTCCAGCTTGGTAAAACTTCCTGCAACAAGAAGCATTTTAAGAGCCTTTTTAAACTTCAGGTGTAAATTACTCCAGGTGTAACTTAAGTGCATTGCTCGCGTGCATTGGCATGTTGTGTGAATTCTGTGTGGTCAAATTCACACAGTGTGATGCTTATCCAAGAAACCAGGGCTGAGCAAGTGTACATGAGAGGGTAATGACCCATAAGTGAGGGACATGACTGTCTGAGGGGTGTCCCAGGAAATTGGGGAGCAGCGAGCTCACCCACCTAGCGGTTCCTGGGTGCACTGGCAAGAGGAACATGGGGATAGGGTGAGGTGGGCCTTGGAATGAGAACAGAGATGGCAGACTGGTGGGGCTTCAGGAAGTGGGGGAACCCAATAGCTTTTCTGCATCATTTCACAGATTTTAGAAATAACAGAATAACAGAGTTGGAAGGGATCTTCAGGGTATATCTGGTTTAATGAAAAGAAGGACCAGGGGTGATAAGATAGCAGTGCTCCAGTATCTAAGGGGCTGCCACAAAGAAGAGGGAGTCAAGCTATTCTCCAAAGCCCCTGAAGGCAGGACAAGAAGCAATGGATGGAAACTAATCAAGCAGAAAACCAACCTAGAACTAAGGAGAAATTTCCTGAATGGTTAGATTAGAACAATTGATCAGTGGAATAGAAGTTGTGAATGCTCCAACACTGGAAGTTTTTAAGAGCAGAGCACGAGTAGAATAGAACAGAACAGGAGTTGGAAGGGACCATGAGAGGGTAACAACCAGGGATGCTATTCAGCAGGTTGACTGGTTCTGGAGAACCGGTAGCGGAAATTTTGAGTAATTCGGAGAACCGGCAAATACCACTTCTGGCTGGCCCCAGAGTGGGGTGGAAATGGGGATTTTGCAGTATCCTTCCCCTGCCACACCAGTCGCACCAAGCCACACCACGCGCACCAAGCCACACCACGCCCTAAACCCAATAAGTGCAAGGAACAATCCTTCAATTAAGGGAGAGATTCTCACCATATCTCTACTATTGTTGTAGTCTTCAAACTTCTTCCCTCTCATTTCTCCTCAATACTTTCCACCCACCATCCATCTGTTCCTTTCCCATCTTGTTCCTTCAATGTACACAGGAATAATCTTAAAAGAAAAATCAGTCATCCAGTGATATCTAATCAGTTCAGAACTGGAGTCCCTGAATTTTCCCCCCACATGTAATAGATTTGTATGCTTCTCTGTATAAAAGTCATTTTATAAGATTGATTGTTCAAAGGAAGGCTTGTTGAAAAGATTGTTCAATGCTACATGAAGCTGTATGGGGTCCCAAAGGTACCGTATTTTTTGGAGTATAAGACGCATCTTAGTTTTGGGGGAGGAAAATAAGAAAAAAAAATCTGCCTCTGCCTATCAGCATCCATCGGTATTCATCTAACTAGTCCTGTCAGTGTGTGAGACTGTTTGGAAACTGAAACAGTATTTGCTGTGTGAGCAACAAGGAAGTAGACAGCAAGGAGCCTGGGTGTGGTTTAGGTCAATTGTTCTAAAGCTGCATGCTGTGCTGCTCTCTGAAACTAAAACTGAAACTCCTCTCCTCTGCTTGTGTTTTGCTTGCTGCTGCAAACTCTGATAGTCCTTCCAGCAAATAGCAAACAGCCAGGTCAGCTTCAGCACATTATTGCAGCCTGATTCAGCACGAGCAGCTGATTGGCGGGTGGATTGGCCTCCTGGAATACCCACAATCAGCTGTTCTAGGCTGCAAGGACTACCATAGATTATCGCCTCCTCCGTGCCTTGCGTTTTTGGCTACATTCGATGTATAAGATGCACCCAAATTTTCACCCTCTTTTAGGGGGGAAAAAGTGTGTTTTATACTCCGAAAAATACGGTACTTTTTCAAGAGGCAACTGGACTTTCTGGTTTTTCTTTGAAGACGTTTCACTTCTCATCCAAAAAGCTTCTTCAGCTCTGAGAAGCGAAATGTCGTCAAAGATAAAAACAGAAAGTCCAGTTGTCTCTTGAACTGATACTGTTTCCCACACATAATGCATCTCTTTTTCTCGGGTGTAAGGGAATAGGAGTAAGAGAAGACCTTTCACTACTGAACTTTTTCCCCTGCGTGAACCCTCTTATGAGAAGTGAGGTGACCATTCTGACTGAAACTTTTCCCACATTCTAAACATTTATACGGTTTCTCCCCAGTGTGGGTCCTTCTGTGGCACGTGAGGGAAGAACTCATGATGAAGCGCTTTCCACATTCCGGGCACTGATACGGTTTCTCCCCCGTATGGATCCTTCTGTGGCAAGTAAGGGAAGAGCTAATACGGAAGGTTTTGCCGCACTCCAGGCATTTATACGGCTTCTCCCCTGAATGGATCCTTTTGTGGTAAGTGAGGTCACTGCTGGTGTTGCAACTCTTTCCACATTCCGTGCATTTATATGGTTTTTCGCCCGAGTGGAGCCTTTTATGAGTGGTAAAAGAAGTCAAACCATTGAAGCTCTTCCCGCACTCCATGCATTGGTACGGTTTTTCCCCAGTGTGGATCCTTTTATGGGAGGTAAGGTAACTGTTCATGCTGAAGCTCTTCCCACACTCCGCGCACTTATACGGCTTCAGCCCAGTGTGGATTGTTTTATGAGATGTAAGGTGACTGTTCTTGCGGAAGCTCTTCCCGCACTCCGTGCATTGATACGGTTTCTCTCCAGAATGGATCCTTTTATGGGAGGTAAGATTATTATTCCGGCGGAAGCTTTTCCCACATTCCGTGCATTTATACGGTTTTTCTACCGTGTGGATCCTTTTATGGGCATTCAGGTTGCTGTTCTTGCTGAAGCTTTTCCCACACTCCGTGCATTTATACCTTTTCTCGCTAAGCTCAAAATCTTGGTGTAAAGCAAGAGGAAGACCCAAGCGACACTTTTTATCCTTGTCCCTGCAGGCCTGTGGAGAGAGGAGGGATTTTTCCATGTCTCTGTTCAACTGGGTTCCCTTGGGACTTTGTGTTCCCCACAGGTTTTCGAATATCTCTCCTCTGATTTCAGTTTCCACTGATTTTGAAAGCTCTACGGCTTGTTTTGTATAACTCTCAGTCTGTTGTCCATCACCTGCTGGGAACAAAATGAACGAAGAAAGAACATTTTACGGCTAAGGTACAAATGCAGGGTATCTCTAGAGCCGTGATGGCGAACCTATGGCACGGGTGCCACAGGTGGCACGCGGAGCCATATTGGTGGGCACGTGAGTGTTGCCCTAACTCAGCTCCAGTGTGCATGCGCGCACCGGCCGACTGATTTTCAGGCCTTCCGGTCCCACCGGAAGTCAGGAAACTGGCTGTTTCCGGCCTCCGGAAGGATGGCGAAGGCTGTTTTTGCCCTCCCCAGGTTCCTAGAAAGCCTCTGGAGCCTGGGGAGGGGGGAAAATGGGCCTACCAGGCCCACCGTGCCATCGCGTGCCAAAAGCAGGGGGGGTCACGTGCGCATGGGTGGGAGGGCGGGGTGCATTGAATTATGGATGTGGGCACACGCACCCATGACCCTCCTCCCCACTCCCCCTGCTTTTGGCACGCGACGGCAAAAAGGTTAGCCATCGCTGCTCTAGAGAAACGGCATGAAGATTTTAGCTACAAGCAATAAGAATGGGATGCAGTGGCTCCGTGGCTATGACCCTGAGCTTGTCGATCAAAAGGTCAGCAGTTCAGCGGTTCGAATCCCTAGTGCCACCTAATGGGGTGAGCTCCCGTTACTTGTCCCAGCTTCTGCCAACCTAGCAGTTCGAAAGCAGGTAAAAAATGCAAGTAGAAAAATAGGGACCACATTTTGGTGGGAAGGTAACAGTGTTCCATGCGCCTTTGGCGTTTAGTCATGCCAGCCACATGACCACGGAGACGTCTTCAGACAGTGCTGGCTCTTCGGCTTTGAAACGGAGATGAGCACCGCCCCCTAGAGTCAGGAACAACTAGCACATATGCGCGAGGGGAACCTTTACCTTTTTACAAGCAATAAACGTATGAATACTTTCCTCTTCCATAGAGAGAAAAATATCAGATGGGAATTTCCTTTAATAAACACACCAGCTGGTTACTTTTGAGTAGATAATATGTTCCAATACTACGTGAGCCCAGAGGAACGAGAATTCCTTACCTAAGGAGACCACATGGCTTGCATTTTCCAGCATCACCTCCTTGTAGAGAGATTTTTGGTCGAAATTCAACACGGCCCACTCTCCGTTGGAGAAAAACACAGCTACATCCTCAAAGGTTATGGGTTCCTAACACAGAAAGAAAACCTTCCCAATTAATTAATAGTTTCAGGAACATTACAAGTTGTCTTTCTCAAATGAAAAAAACCCCCACCAAACTAATGATTCTGCAGAACTTTCAAACCCGTTTTGCGGCTGCATTGCTTAGGAATCAACTGATGGCAAGACCTTGGATCAAGACTCTTATCCATCTTACCCACTGTTGTAGTGGCCCCCAACCTTTCGGGCACCAGGGACTGGTTCCGTGGAGAACATTTTTTCTGTGGACCGGAAGGAGTGTGGGTTCATGGGCTACCTACTGTTCTGACCTAGGCTCCCTTAAAAAGCAGGAAGCAGGAATTGGTCCCGGCAAAATGTCTTTTATTTACACGACTGTGAATTACTTTCATTCACAGTCAGCAACGTTTGTCCAAACAGTTTTTCAAAGGAATATTTATCAACACAGACCTCATCTCACTTGGCAAGCTACCACGTAACTTATTTCCAAGTGCAGAGTAAGGCAAAACTGGGCACAGAGTCTCTTAGAGTCACAAACAGAACTTTCCACTCTTGAAACTACCAAACGAATGAATTGTTTCCTGCAAAATTAATTTAATTAAATTTAATCAATGAAATTTATATGCCGCCCCTCTCCGAAGATGTTTGCTCCTCTTTTGTTTCCTATGGGAGGGGCCAATCATCTCCAAGGTGTGGCTTTACTCCCAAGTCGACCCTGCTTTCTGAGTTGTTCTTGTCTTCTGGCAGCTCTGCGCATAAGCACACTGGGAACGGGCTCCAGCTGTTCCTCTGCCTCACTGCTGTCTATCTCTCTCTCTGCCTCTGACGCAGAGCCCTTGTCTGAGCTTTCCCCAGCCCCCAGGACTGGCTCATGTTCCTCCCCAACTTCCTCACTGTCTGTCTCTGCTACCAGCTCTGCTGGACGCCAGCGGGCCACAACACCTGCATCCCGCAGATGGGGCTTCGCTTGTTTGCGTGGCCCAGTTGCTGGTATGCTGCGGCCCGGTGCCAGTCCATGGACTGAGGGTTGGGGACCCTTGATCTAGAACAGTGATGGCTAACCTTTTTGCCATCGCGTGCCAGGAAGGGGGCGGGGGTGGGGGGTTTGCACATGCGTGTGCCCACACTCATAATTCTATATGCCCCGCCCTGCGCATGTGTGCGCGATCCCCCTCCATCCCCGCTCCTGGCACGCAATGGCCCAGTAGGACTGGTTTTCTTTCTCACCTAGCTCCAGATTCTCTCTATGCATCTGGGGAGGGTGAAAACAGCCTTCCCCACCCGCTTGGAGGCCCTCCAGAGGCAGGAAACAGCCTGTTTCCCTACTTCTGATGTGCCTAGAAGGCCCAAAAATCAGCTGGCTGGAGCTGAGCTAGCGTGCCAGGCGACATGGCTCCGCATGCCACCTGTGGCACGCGTGCCATAGGTTCGCCATCACAGATCTAGAAGGTAGCTTCTTCAATGAATTGGTCAGAGAGCCCTGTATGACAAGTGAACTAGTCAACAAACTCCACTGAACACCTACACAAAGTTGCTGGGAGACATCCTCCAAGTGGTAGGAGGAATGCCATAGCTCTGCAGATGATTTAACAACCCTAATGGCTTTGATGTTACCTAGTCTGGGTAATGAAACATCTGCAAGGAAACAAGCAAGCTGGGAGAGCAGCAAGGATCCCTCATTTCAACCCTGAGCTACAAATATTCTCCCTTATTGGTACCTATTGGTTTTCCCATCAGAATACTGGAAGCTTCTCATGATCCAAAAGCAAGTAAGGTAAAGGTAAAGGTTCCCCTTGCACATATGTGCTAGTCATTCCCGACTCTAGGGGGCGGTGCTCATCTCCATTTTAAAGCCGAAGAGCCAGTGCTGTCTGAAGACATCTCCGTGGTCATGTGGCCGGCATGACTCAACGCCAAAGGCGCACGGAACGCTGTTACCTTCCCACCAGAGGTGGTCCCTATTTTTCTACTTGCATTTTTTACCTGCTTTCGAACTGCTAGGTTGGCAGAAGCTGGGACAAGTCACGGGAGCTCACCCCGTTAGGCGGCACTAGGGATTCGAACCGCTGAACTGCCGACCTTTCGATCGACAAGCTCAGCGTCTTGGCCACTGCGTCTCTTATAAAAGCAAGCTAGAGGAAGCTAATAAAACAAAGGAGATGGCACCAGAAAGAAGATTTGAACCATTAAGGGAGGAGTAGGATTCTCTTTGAAGAAATCACCTGGGTGCTAGAAGATCTTACTCCTACCTGAGTTGGGAGTACAACCACTGTTTCTGTTCCACCATAGTGAAGAGAAGTTTCCACAGGTAGCATCGCTGTTGTACCATTTGCTGAGAAAGAGATAGAAAAAGTAATTACGTATTTTAAAAACCTCTATCACAGAGTCTGTCTGGTTGAGTGGTTAAGGCGCCAGGCTAGAAATCGGGAGACCGTGAGTTCTAATCCTGGCTTAGCCATGAAAGCTAGCTGGGTGACTTTGGGTCAATTACTCTCTCTCACCCCAACCCACCTCACAGGGTTGTTGTTGTAGGGAAAATAGGAGGAGGAAGGTGTGCTGAATATGTTCAGCGCCTTAGTTATTTCTAAAAATAATAAAGGTGGAATATATATAAAATAATAAATCAAATCCCGCCTGGACTACTGTAATGCTCTTTACATGGGGCTCCCCTTGAAGAACACCCGGAGGCTCCAACTGGTCCAGAATGCGGCCGTGCGGGTGATTGTGGGAGCGACATGGCGCTCCCGTATAACAGCTCTCCTGCGCGAGTGCACTGGCTTCCGGTGGTCTTCCGGGTGCGATTCAAGGTGCTGGTTACCATCTTCAGAGTGCTCCATGGCCTAGGACCGGGGTACTTACAAGACCGCCTGCTGCTACCAATAGCCTCCCACCGGCCAGTACACTCCCACAGAGAGGGGCACCTCTGAGTGCCGTCGGTCAAACAATGTCGACTGGCGACCCCCAGGAGGAGAGCCTTCTCTGTGGGGGCACCTGCCCTCTGGAATGAACTGCCCCCCCGGGATACAGAGGATTCCCGACTTGAGCACCTTTCGCCGTGCCCTCAAAACGTTTTTATTCCAACAAGCCGGGCTGCCCTAATTTTTTAACTTTTCTAAATTTTTAAATTTTTAAAATGAGTGTTTTATTTGATTAGCTGGGCCAAATTATTTAATATGCTTTTAAATCGTTTTTAAAATTTTATATTTGTGTGCTTTTACTTTTGGCTGTACACTGCCCTGAGTCCTTCGGGAGAAGGGCGGTATATAAATTGGAATAATAAATAAATAAATTGGAATAATAAATAAATAAATTGGAATAATAAATAAATAAATAAATAAAATAAAACAGAATACAATGGCCTTCTTACCTATAGAACTAAAGTACAGGCAGTCCTTGACTTACGACCACAATCGAGCCCAAAACTTCTGTTGCTAAGTGAGACATTTGTTAAGGAAGACATTTGTGATGTGAACTCTTCCCCATTTTACGACCTTCCTTGCCCCAGCTGTTAAGTGAATGGCTGCGGTTGTTAAGTTAGTAACATAGGTTGTTAAGTGAATCTGGCTCCCCCATTGATCTTGCTGGTCGGGGTGTGTGTGTCACAAAACGGGGATCACAGTGTGGCCGTCAGTGCCAAGCATCCAAATTTTGATCACCTGACCATGAGACCGCTGTAATGGTCATAGGTGTAAAAAAGGATCAGAAGTTTTTCAGTGACATAACTTTGAATGGTCGCTAAATGAACTCTTGTAAGTTGAGGACTACCTGCATTCTTGGAAAAACAAGCTCACTAATAGCTCAGATAGTACAGATTCTTCAGGACCTTATATCAGAAGAACCTGTCAGGCCTGGAAGCCATCTTTTGCATTGGATCTTCAGACCCGCCACATTTAACGCTGTGGGAAACTGGAAGGGGGGATTGTATGGAGCAGGGGAGATAGATAGTCATAATAACATTCTTTTCTCAGAGAGTCAAGGACATCTTGCCCTGCACCTGGAAGGGTGCGGCTGGGAGGCATCTCCAGTTGGGACAGTGCACTGATTGGGCCATGTGATGGACATGTGGGGGCTGGGCAGGGACTTGGACTTTCCTTTGGGTGGGGAAAACCTGGAAGCTTTCAGATTCGGGTTTTCCCGGATGTGCCAATATGACATCTGTAATAAAATGGAACTTTGAGGAACTTCTAGTCTTCAGAGTCTTCTTTTGTTGGGGGTGTTACTTGGAACCCTGACACCTTCCTTTACCTGCAGATGGGTCCAGAAATGGTTTCTCCTGGGAGATCGCACCAAAGACCAGCTCCTGAGGAGGATATTTATTACAGTGTTCAACGGCCATCTCAACGAAGGGCTCCTGAGTCTGAAATAATAAAAAAGAAGTAAAAAGTGCATTACTGCCCAGTGCTTTTAACACCCTCATTCTCCCTTCAGAAAAGGGACTGGACTTTTCATATGTCTTGAGAAAGATTCAAGACAACAGACAAACAGAATATCTAAAGTGGAAATTAAATCTCCTCCTAATAATATTAGTTGTAGAAGGGAAGCATTTAAAAATTAAGTAACATTATTTCCCACAAAGAGACGCGGTGGCTCAGTGGCTAAGACGCTGAGCTTGTCAATCGAAAAGTCGGCAGCTCAGCGGTTTAAATCCCTAGTGCCGCGTAACGTGGTGAGCTCCCGTTTTACTTGCCCCAGCTTCTGCCAACCTAGCAGTTCGAAAACACGTAATAAATATGCAAGTAGAAAAATAGGGACCACCTTTGGTGGGAAGGTAACAGCGTTCCGTGCGCCTTTGGCGTTGAGTCATGCCGGCCACATGACCACGGAGACGTCTTCGGACAGTGCTGGCTCTTCGGCTTTGAAACGGAGATGAGCACCACCCCGTAGAGTCGGGAATGACTAGCACGTATGTGCGAAGGGAACCTTTACCTTTACCTTTACCTATTTCTCACAATTACATATTTTTGAAAGATCCTATCTCACCTTCAGCTTCTTCTCCTCCGCTTGGCTCAGGAGAAAGCCTTCGGCCAGGGCCACTGCCTGGGAACAGGTCTCGGCTCCACACTCCCGGACCCAGCTTGTCATCTCTGGAGGAAGGACAGCCAGGAACTGCTCCAGGACCAGAAGGTCCAGTATCTGAGCCTTTGTGTGCGTTTCTAACTTTAGCTGTTGACGATAAATATGGTGGAGTTGGCTACAAAGTTCTCGGGGCCCGGAAGTCTCTTGGCAGCAGAATTCCTTGAAAAAGTAAGTTTGTAGAACCCCATTGGTTGTTTCCCCTTCTAGATTGTTTTTTTCCATGAATTTCCCAGCAGTCTCGTTCAGTACAACCCTGAGGCCTCTTCCTTCTCCTTTCCTTGCTGTGTGTTGTGTGTCTATTTTCCTTCTGTGCTTAAATGCTGTTCTGGTCAAATTCAAAGGACTTTCCCGATCAACAAAGTATTTTTCATTGATTGGAGCCGGATGGCAGGAAGAACTCCCCTGCGCCATCTTGGGAGACGAGGAATTTTTCTTCCTGGAAAACTGGAAACTTTACACGCAACCAGAGGTCTTTTCAGCAACCGAGCTAAGGGAAAAAGGAAACAAAACTCATTTCAAAAAAAGGCATTAACGGATCTCCATTACCATCCTCCAACACAGAAATTGGACAACTCATTTTCTGAAAGTCTGTAGAGATTCTCAGTCATCCAGGTCATGGTTGTTCCAAAGGTGCTTTTTCAGGAGGCAACTGGACTTTCTAGTTTTTTTTCTTTGAAGATGTTTTGCTTCTCATCCAAGAAACTTCTTCAGATCTAACAGGATGGTGGGGAATGGAAGGATTTATATTCCTTGCAGACATCCAGTCATTTGCATCCTTTTTGAGGGTCGTTAATAGTTCCTGTACTCAGCACTACTCAGGTGACCCTGAGGACACTGATAAACCTTCAAGTGGCCTCAATAATTCTATTTTATTATTATTATTATTTTTATTTTATTTTATCTTATACATCCAACAAACATTAAATCTATAGCGGTCTATATCACAACGCGAGAAGGAAATAAACTTGTCCCGTTACATATATAGGGTAACGTACAAAGGTCTATTACATATACCAATTGACATGCTTATCCAATATCTCTATTTATAGCTCGATTTGACATCCAATTATACCATTGATTCCAAGATATATAATAATCTGTGTCCCCCGTCCTTTCAGTAACATTGTAAGCCGATCTGATTCTGCATGTTAATAGAACGGCATGGTACCTGCTGCTGCATATAACAACGGCTGCAAGATTGGCATGGGCCCAATACTGGAAGATGGATGTTAGCCCACCCAAACAAAGTAGTAATTCAGAAAATAATGAATTGTGCGGAATCAGTAACTCTCTTTTATTTATTTTATTTATATTTATATGCCACCCTTCTCCGGAGACTCAGGGTGGCTTACAATGCGTTAAGCAATAGCCTTCATACTTTTGTATATTTTATACAAAGTCAGCTTATTGTCCCCACAAACCGGGTCCTCATTTTACCCACCTTAGAAAGGATGGAAGGCTGAGTCGACCTTGAGCCTGATGAGATTAGAACTCGCAGTAATTGTAGGCAGCTGGATGTTAAATGCTGCCTTAATAGGAGGCATTAGCCTGCTATGCCACTCAGGCTCCCTTTTGTTGTTGTTAGTTGCAAAGTCATGTCCGATCCATCGTAACCCCATGGACAACGTTCCTCCAGGCCTTCCTGTCCTCTACCATCCTCTGGAGTCCATTTAAGCTCATGCCTACGGCTTCAGTGACTCCATCCCTTCTTCTTTTGCCCTCAATCTTTCCCAGCATTAGGCTCTTCTCCAATGAGTCCTTCCCTCTTATTAGGTGGCCAAAGTATTTGAGTTTCATGTTCAGGATCTGGCCTTCCAAGGAGCAGTCAGGGTAATAACAATAACTCTCTCAAAGGATGCAAATGACCAGCTGTCTGCAAGGAATAGAAATCCTTCCATTCCCCACCATCCTGTTAGAGCTGAAGAAGCTTCTTGAATGAGAAGCGAAAACATCTTCAAAGAAAAAAAAAACAAGAAAACCCAGTTGCTTCCTGAAAAAGCACCTTTGGAACATTTGTCTGAAATGTTACCATAGGGCTTCCTGCCTGAGCAGGGGGCTGGACTAGAAGACCTCCAAGGTCCCTTCCAAGTCTGTTATTCTGTTCTGCTGCATTCGCAGATCGGAGGCAGTGGAGCAGTGGTGGGTTCCTCCCAGTTCGGCCCGGTTCTGCCGAGCCGGTAGCGGTGACGATATGATGTCACCAAACTGGTTCTGCCCTCCACCCCACCCCTGTGTTATTCTTACCTTTTATTTGGCCCCACCCCCAATCTATTACTGCTTCCTGAGTCCCAGCTGATGGCTACAGGGAAAAAAACTGTTTAAACTCTTGCGGGGGGGGGGGGCTTCAAAGTGCCGCCCTAAAGCTGATCAGTGTTAAAAGAAAACAAATGAGTAGACCGGTGCCTGCAAAAATACATGAGTAGATCAGTGCCTGCAAAAATAAATGAGTAGACCAGTGCCAGCAAAAACACATGAGTAGACCACTGCCAGCAAAAATAAATGGGGAGACCGGTGCCTGCAAAAATACATGA
>WNWU01000393.1:147740-164158 GCA_012654045.1 Ptyas mucosa | reverse complement strand
GAATAGAATAGAATAGAATAGAATAGAATAGAATAGAATAGAATAGAATAGAATAGAATAGAATAGAATTTTTTATTGGCCAAGTGTGATTGGACACTCCAGGAATTTGTCTTGGTGCATACGCTCTCAGTATACATAAAAGAAAAGATACGTTCATCAAGAATCATAAGGTACAATACTTAATGATAGTCATAGGGTACAAATAAGCAATCAGGAAACAATATCTATATAAATCGTAAGGATACAAGCAACAAAATTACAGTCATATAGACATAAGTGGAAGGAGATGGGTGATGGGAACGATGACAAGATTAATAGTAGTGCAAACTTAGTAAATAGTTTGACAGTGTTGAGGGAATTATTTGTTTAGCAGAGTGAATGCGTTTGGGGAAAAAACTGTCCTTGTGTAGTTGTTCTGGTGTGCAGTGCTCTATAGCATAGTTTTGAGGGTAGGAGTTGAAACAATTTACGTCCAGGATGTGAGGGGTCTGTAAATATTTTCACAACCCTCTTTTTGACTCGTGCAGTATACAAGTCCTCAATGGAAGGTAGGTTGGTAGCAATTGTTTTTTCCGCAGTTCTAATTATCCCCTGAAGTCTGTGTCTGTCTTGTTGAGTTGCAGAACCAAACTAGGCAGTTATAGAGGTGCAAATGACAGACTCAATAATTTCTCTGTAGAATTTTTATGACCCCATAATCCCTCGCACCCGGGGGGGGGGGGGGTCGGGGCAACTGAATGGAGCTGAGTATTTTACTGGCCGAATGCCCTTCCTGTCACCAATGCAGAGTTCGCAGCAGTTATTATCTCTTTGTGCCCAGAGAGAGAAATCTCTACCGCTACCTAGGATTGAACTCACAGCCTCCTGATTGTGAGGTGAGAGCTCTACCTCTAGGCCACCACACCACTCTATTACCCCATTCCTGCTCTTAAATCTTCCAGTCCTTCCCTTTCAAGGTCCCTTCTGCCTCATGCCACTCAACCACCTTGAAACATTATGTTACTTCTATCAGTGTTTCTTCCGATTAGTGGGGCTGGGGATTACTGTTGGAAACCTAAGCAGTTGACAAGCAATGGTTCCATTTTCTCTCCCATGCAGTCCAGTGTTTATTGTTCTTAATAGCCTTGGATAGTACAGTGGTCTAAAGCACCCTGTTATTAACATCAGCTGCCTGCAATTATTGCAGGTTCGAATCTCACCAAGGCTCAAGGTTGACTCAGCCTTCCATCCTTTCTAAGGTAGGTAAATTGAGGACCCAGTTTGTGGGGGCAATAAGCTGACTTTGTATAAAATATACAAAAGTATGAAGGCTATTGCTTAGCGCATTGTAAGCCGCCCTGAGTCTCCGGAGAAGGGTAGCATATAAATCAAATTAAAAAAAAAATATTTGGTTTCAAGCATGAAAAAAAAAAAGACAAGCTGTCCAGTTAAATTTAGATTAAAAACAAGAGGTGGATGCCATTGCTCTACAGGAAAATCGACTTGGAAACTAAAATTTCATCTGTTTTGGAGAAAGTTGCATGCTCTGGATAAAAGTTGTACAGAATTAGTTTCGGGAAAATCAGCCTGAGTATGTCTAGTTTAATAAAAAAATGATTAGGAGTGACATGACAGCATGTTCCAATATCTACAGGCTGCCACAAAGAAGAAGGGGTCAAATTGTCTATAGAGATTCTCAGTCATCCAGGTCCTGGTTGTCCCACAGGTGCTTTTCAAGAGGCAACTGGACTTTCTGGTTTTTCTTTGAAGACATTTCCCTTCTCATCCAAGAAGCTTCTTCAGCTCTGGATGGATGGTGACTTTCCATTCCCCACTAGAAAGAAAAAACCAGAAAGTTCAGCTGCCTCTTGAAAAAACACCTTTGAGACAAAGCCTCAAACTATTCTCCAAAGCGCTTGAAGGTAGGAGAAGAAGTAATGGGTGGAAACTAATCAAGGAAAGAAATAACTTAGAACTAAGGAGAAATTTCCTGACAGAACAATGAATCAGTGGAACCACTTGCCTCCAGAAGTTGTGAATGCCCAACGCTCAAAGTTTTTAAGAAGATGTTGGATTTGTCTGAAGTGGTGTAGGGTTTCCTGCCTACTTTGCAGTAGAAAATATCATCCCCATCTATCGTAACATAAAATAAAGAAAAATCCTTACCCAAGGTGGCCAGATTCCTAGCATTTTCCAGCATGACCTCCCTGTATAGATTTCTTTGGTTGAAATCCAACAGAGCCCATTCTTCCCCAGAGAAAAATACAGCTACATCGTCAAAAATCAGGGGAACCTGGAACAGGAAGAGAACATTTCCCTATCAGTGAAGAGTTACTGGAAGTATTTATATATACTTTTTTAATGGACAAGTTCCAATACAAGAGTTTCTCCTTGTGCTAGATCAGGGCTGTCAAATTCCCGGCCCATGGGCTGGATGCAGTGGTGAAATGCTACCAGTTTGGGTGAACCGGTAGCGATAAAAACCTACCGGTTTGAGCGAACCGGTAGTAAAAAAAAGCTACCAGTTCCTCTGAACTGGTATTTCCGACGATCAGCTGTGCCGCGTGATTTAAAATTGCTAGAAAGCAGAAAATCCTGCTTTCTAGTGAATCCAAATCACGCGGCACAACTGATCCCCCCCCTCACTGTTCTACTTACCTTCCCAAGCCTCCTTTTGGTGCATACTTTGGTGCGTGCAGCGTGTTTGGTGTGCACTGCGCATGCATGCATGTTTGTCACGTGTTTGGTGCACACTATGCATGCACGGCCAGCAAACCAGTAGCACACCGATTCAAATTTCATCACTGGCTGAATGCGTCATGCGCTGGCCACACCCACACCCAATTTAGCGAAGGGGGAAAAAGTCCTGATACATCATGTGACGCCACCAGGACATGAGTTTGACACCTGTGTGCTAGATAAATAATCACATCCTCCAGATAAATTTTGTGATATATTTTTTTAAAATTTGATTTATATGCCGCCCTTCTCCGGAGACTCAGGGCGGCTTACAATGCGCTAAGCAATAGCCTTCATACTTTTGTATATTTATACAAAGTCAGCTTATTGCCCCCACAAACTGGGTCCTCAATTTACCCACCTTAGAAAGGATGGAAGGCTGAGTCAACCTTGAGCCTGGTGAGATTCGAACTTGCAATAATTGCAGGCAGCTGGTGTTAATAACAGGGTGCTTTAGACCACTGTACTACCAAGGCTCGGAACTATCGAGTTCTACTTAACGGGAGAACTCAAGCTACTGATTGGTAAATGTTGTATTGATTCCACTGACTGCACAAAACATTTGATATTACATCCAATACATGGGAGGGATGTAACTCCAAGATTCCTCTTGATCAACTGATACCACAGCCAGGGGTGCATCATTAAATAAGAGCTTCAGATCCATCCTGTAAAGAGGCTTGCTGAGTCCTCTTCGAAATGTTAACTGGCGGTTTATGTTGTCCCTCGGGGATCAACGCAGTCCTTATTCAACCGATCAGTGAAGATTCATTCATTCCCAATGAATGAATTCATCGGGAAATGGATTATAGGAAGGATTATAAAATGGCATCAATTAAGAAGCTGCATAATGCAGCCTTGTGTGAACTGCTACAGGAAGTTTGCTCATGCTCCAAATATTAGAGGGGAGCTAATAAAGTGAAAGAAGTTGGCTGTGCCCATCTTGATGAAATTGGATGCCCCTTGAGTCATTCTAATTTGTTGGGAGAGGGAAAAGTCCTCCTACCTGAGCTGGGAGGATAACTACTGTTTCTGCTCCACTATAAAGAGGAGATATTTCCACAGGTGCCGATTGTGACTTTCCATTCTCTGCGGAGAGTGAGGTAAAAGAGAAAATACATATTTTAGAAACATCAAAAAAACCACACACAAAACTAGCTTTCCACTCAGGCAAGGTCCTTTCGCCAAACAAGGTCATAAAATAACAGTCGCTCAGAACCCGGTAGTCCTTGACTTGCGACCACAACGGAGCCTAACATTTCTGCTACTAAGCGAGACAGCTGTTACATAAACTTTTGCCTCATTTTATGACCTTTCTTCTTGCCACAATTGTTAAGTGGATCACCGCAGTTGTTAAGTTAGTAACACGGTGAAGTGAACCTGGCTTCCCTATTGACTCTGCTGGTCAGAAGATCATCGAAGGGGATCATATGACCCTAGGAGACTGCAACCGTCATATGTACATGCCAGTTGCCAAGCATTAGGGACTATGCAGACGCTGCAACGGTCGTTAAGTGTGAAAAACAGGCATACGTCTCTTTTTTCAGTGCCATTATAACTTTGAGCAGTCAAACAGTGTTGTAAGTCAAGTCAATTGTAGTATGTAGCATGAATGTGTCAGAGTACTTTATTTTTCAGAGTATAAGACGCACCTACCTTTTTTGGTGAGAAAAAGAAGAAAAAGAAATCTCCCTCTGCTTCTGAGCAATTTTGCCTCATTGCAACAAACAGCAAACCGCCTGCTTTACTTCCATTTTCGTTTTCAGCATAGCTTGATTAGCACAAGAAAAAAAAAATCTGCTCCCAGCAATTTACCTCCTTGCAGCAAGCAACAGAAACCCACGCAAAACAGCTGAGAGTCAGGAGGCCGATCCAACAATCAACTTGTACTAATTAGGCTGTGCTGAAGCTGAAATGGGCTGTTTCTTCTTGCTGCTTGCTGCAAGGAGGTAAATTGGTGGGAGGCAGAGGCCGAAGGGTGGGGGCCAATGGGTGGGCAGGGCTACATTCGGTGTATAAGACACACCCCAATTTACACCTCCTTTTGGGGGGGAAAAAGGTGCATCTTATACTCCAAAAAATACTGTATATTCATGAACTGGAATAGGGCATAGCAACAGGTCAGCCAATGAGGGCTGTTTGGTAACTGAAACATAGTATTTGTTGTATGGGGCCATAAGAGACAGTTTGGAGCCTGGACGTGGCTTAACTGTTCTGTATATAAGCTTGAGGGCACTAGCTTCTCTCTCTCCTCCATTTTGCCTTCTCCATTTTGTGCTGGGTTTGTTCTTGCTATGTCTCTTCTCTACAACGTGGAAAAACCTACAAGGGTATTGTATGCCTTATGTGTTGTTATGTATATAAAGACATTTGTATCCTGCTTAATAGTCTGCTTGTGTGTGCGGCAACAAACTCTGACAGAATGTAGTAACCTTTCTTTACCTGATGGGATATTTTTGGATGGCTCTTCCTGGGAGGTCTCCGCCAAGTCCACCTCCTGAGAGGGATGCAGCACATCTCCCCGTGCTTGAGAGCGTTCAACGACCACCTCAACAAGGGGCTCCTGAAGCTGAAAGAGTAATCGAGAGAAAAGAACGCATTTCTGCCCAATGTTACCAATTCCAGAGCCCTTTTTGGAAGCTTTTCACATGTCCTGGCAAAGTTCCCAAAAAGGAAACAATGACAGAACAACAGGGTTGGAAGGGACTTTGAAGGTCTTCTAGTCCAACCCCTTGCTCAGGCAGGAAACCCTAGATCCTTTCAAACAAATATTTGTCCAATCTCTTCTTAAATACTTCCAGAAGTTGGAGCACCCACAACTTCTGGAGGGAAGTCGTTCCACTGATTAATTGTTTTAACTGACAGCAAATTTCTCCTTAGTTCTAGGTTGCTTCTCTCCTTGATTAGTTTCCATCCATTGCTTCTTGTCCTGCCTTCAAGTGCTTCGGAGCTGGGGTCACCAACCTTTCGGGCTTCAGGGACCACTAAATTCATAATTTTAAATCCCGCGGACCACGAATATGATTTGCTTAATGACTGGCTGGGTGGACATGGCTAGGTGGTCATGTGACTGGGTGGGCGTGGCCAACTCGCTGTCACTCATGTCGAGGGGCACCTCGCCAGCCTCTACTCACCCCTCCCCTCCCAGCCACTCCTCGCCTCCCCGCCCAGGCTCCTTAGGGCCCCAACAGAAAGCAGTTGTTGGAACTAAGCAACCACGACGAGAAAGAGTTGGCAAAACAGCTCAGTTCAAATTGGACCTGACGGAGAAGGAGGCTCAGTAGAAGCACCTCACTGAGGACTACGAGCATAGACTTTCCAAGCAGAAGGAAGACCTGCAGGAGTGCAAGGCCAGGTACAGGCGCCTGTAGGCTCAGCGGGCTGAGATGGTCAGTCAGTTCCAGGCCATGATGCAGTCCCACTGGAACTAGGTCCTCCGGCTCTTTGCCACCAGTGGCACTTCCCTCCAGCCTTCGCCCAAAGCCCCACACCAGGAGGCTGAAGCAGACCCCAAGTCGGAATTTCTGTCCCCCTCCGACCCACACAAAAAGACCCCAAAGGGGAAGACTCTCTGCAGCAACACAAACATTCATTGCACGTGTCTGTCCCAGGGGCCTTGGTTTGAGGACCCCTGATTTAGTGCAATATAAAAAATGGAAATAAATTTTCTGCGGACCACCAAAATTTTCTCGTGGACCTCCAGTGGTCCATAGACCACCAGTTGGTGACCGCTGCTTTGTAGCTGCCCCTTAGGTATTGGAACACTGCTATCAAGTCATCCTTAGCCCTTCTTTTCATTAAACTAGACATACCCAATTCCAGCATCCGTTCTTTATGTGTTTTAGCTTCCAGTCCAGGGGTGAAATGCTCCCGGTTCGAACCGGATCGCCCGATCCAGTAGCGATGGCGGCAGGTGGTTCGGAGAACTGGTAGCAAACATCCCTCCCCCCCATGCCCAGCTGAGCCGCGCAATCATCAGAGGCTTTTTAAAATTATTTTTACAAGCATTTTTTCTACCACCTCTTCAAAATGCTTTTAAAAGTAAAAAAAAAAAAGCTTCTGATGATCGCGCGGCTCAGCTGGGATCGTCAGAGGCTTTTGAAAGCATTTATTTACAACCTCTTCAGCCAAGAGGTTGTAGAAAAAATGGTTTTAAAAGTAAAAAAAGAAAAAGTTGGCCACGCCCACCCAGTCACATTAACCCCCCCCAACAAGCCACGCCCACAGAACCGGTAGTAACAAATTTTACATTTCACCACTGCTCCGGTCCCCTAATTATCATTGTAAATAATAATAAATGAAATAAATTATTTTATCAGTCAATAATAAATTCATAACATTCATCACTATTCTTCAAGGTTTTGGTTACCATCTTTAGAGCGCTCTATGGCTTAGGACCGGGATACCTACGAGATCGCCTTCTGCCACCAATAACCTCCCACCGACCAGTACGCTCCCATAGAGAGGGACTTCTCGGGGTGCCGTCGGTCAAACAATGTCAACCGGCGGCCCCCAGGGGGAGAGCCTTCTCTGTGGGAGCACCCACATCTGGAACGAGCTGCCCTCGGAGATATGGACAATCCCGGATCGTCGCGCTTTCCGCCGTGCCCTCAAAACATTTCTATTCCAGCAGGCCGGCCTGGCCTAACCTCTTTTTAAAACTGCTTCTAAATTTTTAAATTTTGAAATCTGCCCTATAAATTTTGAGGTGTTTAATTTAATTCTATTTCTGGACCAAATTACTTAATTGTATTTTAATTGGTTTTTTTGAATACCGTTTACATGGATTTACCGTTTACATGTATTTACCGTTTAACTGTTCACCGCCCTGAGTCCTTCGGGAGTAGGGCAGTATATAAATTTAATAAATAAATAAAAAATAAATAAAATAAACCTTTTATAAATAAATAATAAAATAAAAATAAGAAACTTTTCCCCCCCAGGAGAGATTAATCTCCTATTGATGTTATTAGGTTCCCAGAAGGGACACGGTTAAAAATTCAGTCACTGTTTTGCATCCTCCGAGTCTTTCTCACCTGCCGTTCTCCCTGCTCCTTCTGCTCTGCTTCGGTCAGGAGGAAACCTTCTGCGAGGGCTACCGCTTGGGAACTGGTCTCGGCTCTACATTCCTGGATCCAGCTCTTCATCTCCAGGGGCAGGATAGCCAAGAACTGCTCCAGGACCAAGAGATCTAACATCTGAGCTTTTGTGTTTCTTCCAGGCTTTAGCCACTGACGGCAAAGATAGTGTAGTTGGCTGCAAACCTCTCGTGGCCCGTTGGCCTCCTTACCACAGAGACTTCTCAACCGTTGCCACTGACCAGCCAAGCTGGTATTTTCTTGGTTCTTCTGCCCAATTCGCTCGTCTTTCCATTCAGGCTGTGACGCATGAGCAACTCTTCTGTCCTCTGGTAGGTACCACAAATCCATTTTGATTGCGTTTTCCAACAGAGGTAGAATTTTGTTTTGTTTCTCCTTGATTTTCCAGGTTCCTTTCTTCCGTCAAGTGGCCCTCGGTTTTCTCTCTTCATCTGTTCCTGCTCTGCATAAAGAAACTCATGAGCATTACAAGGTATTTCCAAAGGGGTACAAGTAGTCCTCGACATACGGCCACAATTGAGCCCATAATTTCCATCGCTAAGCACGAAGTTATTAAGTGAATTCTGCCCCCATTTTTACGACCTTTTTTTGGCCATGGTTGTTAAACGAATCCCCACAGTTGTTAAGTTAGTCACACCGTTGTTAAGTCCCATAAATGATCTAGGACTTATGATCTAGGACTTATCCCTTGGCCACAAGGGAAAACACTGTGAGATTTGCAATCAGAACATTTCTCTTCTTTTCATTGAGATGATGGAAAGCTTTAAAAGCCATTTTGATCAGCGTCGCCAATTGTATTGTGGTGTTCTCAGTGCTGTTTCTTCTGATGGAGGCTATATGAAAATCAACATGGATGATGTGAACATCCGTAGAAAGATCATAATCTTACCCCTGAAGAAGAGCAGGGAAGTTCCACTGGAGCAATTGAGGTGCAAAAAGGGATCTCATGACCCCCGAGACACAGCAACTGTCATAAGCGTGAGTCAAGTGAATTTTGATCACATGACCACAAGGAAGCTGCAACGGTTGTAAGTGTGAAAAAACACGGTCATAAAGTCTTTTTTTCCCAGTGCCGTTGTAACTTCGAAGAGTCCACTAAACAAACTGTTGTAAGTCAAGGACTACTTGTACAGAAAAAAAAAACACAAATTGATAGAACTACAGAGAATCTTGTTCTCCTTCAACAACAATTCTCTCTGGCTCTATGGGAAGAATTCTTGTAAAGAAGACTGAGTGGCGTAGCAGGCTAATGCCTCCTACAAAGGCAGCATTTAACATCCAGCTGTCTGCAATTACTGTAAGTTCGAATGTCACCAGGCTCAAGGTTGACTCAGCCTTCCATCCTTTCTAAGGTAGGTGAAACGAGGACCCAGATTGTGGGGGCAAAAAGCTGACTTTGTATAAATATACAAAAGTATGAAGGCTATTGCTTAACGCATTGTAAGCCGCCCTGAGTCTCCGGAGAAGGGCGGCATATAAATTTAAAAAAAAAAAAAGACGTGAATCCATTTCCCTCCCACTGAAGCGTCTGGTCTCTGCTGGAAAAGGTATGTAGGGGATTGTGATTGTGCTGTAAAGAGGTATCTTATCGTTCATCACTTAATACAGACCAAAGGTGAAATCCAATTTTTTTTTACTACCGGTTCTGTGGGCGCAGCTTGGTGGGCATGGCAGGGGAAGAATATTGCAAAATCTCCATTCCCACCCCACTCTGGGGCCAGTCAGAGGCGGTATTTGCTGGTTCTCTGAACTACTCAAAATTTCCGCTACTGGTTCTCCGGAACCTGTCAAAACCTGCTGGATTTCACCCCTGATAATAGACCCCTCACATCCTGGACAAAAATTGTTTCAACTCCTTCCCTTAGAATGGCATTATAGGGCATTATATGCCAAAACAACTAGACACAGGGACAGTTTTTTCTCTTGTGCCATCACTCTACTGAACACTTAATTCTCTCAGTGCTGCCTAATGTCTATTAACCCATAGAGTGTGGCTGTAGTATTATTTATCCTTCTTGTCTTCTTTAGTCCTCCCTTTATTATTATTATTATTTAAGATTTAATCTTCAATTCGATTCACAGTCTGGGACTGGTAAAAACTTAACAGTTCAAGTCCTAACCAAGGACCTAAGAACTGTTAAGGTAACATCTGAGTATATAGGCAGTTCTGAGTAAAGTGGGTTTTTTTTTGCAAAGTTAGGATATTCAAGTCTAATAAGTTCAAAATTTCCATGTACCTAGGCAGCCCTTTGGGTATTGCTCCAAGGGCGCCAATTACCATTGATTTCTGCCTCCACAATAGCTCCACTTTAATTTGTAGATCATGGTATTTTGTTATTTTTTTCTAGTTGTTTCTCTTCAACTTATTGTATTATTATTATTGTTGTTGTTGTTATTCATTAAAGATGAAACTCAGTCAACTGAACATTTAAAAATGTATCACAAATATCACTGACTGGCACTGATGGTTGATACGGGTTGCTACCAGCATCCTAGGTATCAACTAAGTATCTTCTTAAAATGTACAGTTATGATGAATATTTATTTATTTATTGTTTTATTTATTGGTTCGATTTATATGCCGCCCTTCTCTGGAGACTCAGGGCGGCTTACAATGCGTTAAGCAATAGCCTTCATACTTTTGTATATAACTGCTTAGTAGGGCTTTCGGCCTGCCCTAAGCAGTGTTCTTTTTATATAAAGTCAGCTTATTGCCCCGACAATCCGGGTCCTCATTTTACCTCCCTTGGATGGATGGAAGGCTGAGTCAACCTTGAGCCTGGTGAGATTTGAACTTGCAGTAATTGCAGGCAGCTGGCAGCTAAGTGCTACTTAATAGCACTTTAGTCCACTGCGCCACTAAGGCTCTTAAGAATGATGTTGCTTTGCATGTACAAGGGGTGCTTTTGTACCAGATGCAAATTCCTTGTCTGCCTAATCACATGTGATCAATTCAATTCAATTCAATTCAATTCAATTCATTTCAATTCAATTCAATTCAATCTCTTTAGAGATTCTCAATAATCCAGGTCACTGTTGTCCGAAGCTGCTTTCTCCAAAAAGTAACTGGGTTTTCTTTCTTGCGTTTTTTTTTCCCTTTGAAAACATTTTGCTTCTCATCCAAGTAGCTTCTTCAGTTCTTTAGATGAGAAGTGATGCATTTTCAAAGAAAACAAAAACAAAAACCAGGAAAGTCCAATTACTTTGGCTTACTTTCTTTGGCTTATTATTAGTTTATTTATTAGTCCAATTTATATGCCACCCTTCTCCATAGACTCAGGGCGGCTTACAATGTATTATAGCAATAGCCTACATACTTTTTTGTATATACCTGCTTATTAGGGCTTTCGGCCCCCCTTAAGCGGTGTTGTTCTATTCAAAGTTGGCTTATTGCCCCCACAATCCGGGCCCTCAATTTACCTATCTCGAAAGGGTGGAAGGCTTGAGTCAACCTTGAGCCTGGTGAGATTCGAACTTGCACTAATTGCAGGCAGCTGACAGCTAAGTGCTAGCACTTAACAGCACTTTAGTCCACCGCACCACCGAGGCTCCCCCCCCCCCCATCTAGCCAGAGCTCCATCCACTCAGTGCCCGCTCACTCCAAGAGTCAGAAGCAAATCCAAAAGATGCTTTTTCAAGGGACAACTGGACTTTCTGTTTTTTCTTTGAAGACCTTTCGCTTCTCATCCAAGACAGTTCTTCAGCCAAGAAAAAGATGCTGAAAAAGCTTCTTGGATGAGATAACCATGACCTGGATGACTGAGAATCACCAAGGACTCTCAGCAACATTATTAGGCATAGAATAACTTAACTGTCACTTTAAATGTACACTGATCAGCATACATTAAGCCTACTTACCTTTCCATTCATGCCATGGGGAAGCATTTCAGACACGCACGGGCAACCCAAAGACAGAATAACAGAACCCAACTAACAGAGTTGGAAGGGACCTTCGAAGTCATCTAGTCCAACCCCCTGTTCAGGCAGGAAGCCCTATAGTACCATTTCAGACAATCTCTTCTTAGGAGGCCAAGGAGCCTCCATGAAGTTGAGGAAGAGAGGACAAATGGAGAATCAGAATCAGAGTAGAGCTGGAAGGGACTTTGGAGGTCTTCTAATCCAGCCCCTTGCTCAAGCAAGGAATCCTATACCAAACAGGAGAGTTTGGGTTTGAATCTGAGAAAAGGCCAGGTTCCTGGAGGACCTGATCCTGGTGGTGCAGGGTTTATGCAATTATTTATTGCATTATGCAAGTTTGCATAATGCAAACTCCAAATCATTTCCCTCCCCCCACCCCACCCCTTTTTCCTTATTACAGAAACCTTCTCTTCCCATCGTTTTTCCCAGCATCCCCAAGAATTTATCCCACTTGCCTGGAGATTTGTAGACTGCTTCCTCCTTCGTGGTCGGGGAGGGAGGCGGCCCTTCGGTGTGGGGGTGTGTGGGGGTCGTCTCTTTCGCGGGAGAAATTTCCCCCGCCCTCGAGGAGGCCGCAGGGGCTGCACGAAAGTGGGTGGGGAGGGGGAAGGTTTTGTGGGGACATCGTGTTTCGGGGGGGAAGACTTTGCCCGGTGCATCCGCTTCCTGCTTTTCTTTTCATGCCAACCAGCGGGCGGGCTGGCAAAGGGAGCCTGCGCATGCTCACATCCGTGGTGAAGTTTGGAGTGTGCCAGTACTCCGTTGCTCCTGGCGTCCGCCCCGCTCTCTTATTAGCGCGAGAAGGGGACCATTTCCGGGGGGGGGGGTTAGTTGTGCAGAGACTGAATTCCTGAATTGGTTTATTACAACAAAATCCCCCCCTCCCGTGACAGAGGGGGGTGTTAAGATTTGGGGGTGTCTGACTCAAACCTAACACTCCAGGCCCTTTTATGTTTCTTTCCAGAGACCTCAGTTCCAAAGCGTATTATTATTTAAGTACATGTCTGTATCTCACAGGCTGGGAAGACGGGAAGCTAAGCAGGGATGGGAGACCACCAGGAAATCTCAGGAATGTAAGGGTCCCGCTTAGAAACTCAGAAGATTAATATTGTAATAACGTATTAATCAGTATTCAACTAATGGGGCTAATATGCGTATAGGAGTTAGGTTTTTTTTTTAATGCACTTTTTAAAAATGTTGCTTGTTTTGTTTTTCTTTAATTTTTTGGAGGTTTTTATTTTAATCTTTATGTGTATGGGGTTTTTTTTTCCTTTTTCAATGCACTTGTCTTGATTGTTTTGTGTCTTTGTGTTTTTTCTTTAATTTTTTTGGAGTTTTGTATTTAATTTTTTAAAAAATAAAATTTGAATTAAAAAAAAGAAACTTAGAAGATGGAAAAAACCATGAAGACTGAAGGAAAACAAATTCCTGGGGAAAGTGCCCCGATAGATATGACAGAAAAAATTTACATCAGAGAAACAATTTTAAAAGTACTGAGATTTTTCCAGGTTTGTGAGGAAGAAAAGAAAGAATGGAATAAAAGTGTACAACTGGCACAAAAAAACCCACCATAGTAAGAGAAAACAAACAACCAAATAAAAGTAACTGGAATTACAGAAATCTTCTGTAATTTTCTTGACAGCATTATGAATGCCATGAAGAAACATTTTATCTGTTTCGACTCTTTCCATTCAATTTCTCTGGCCTGGATGATCACTGCAACCTACTATTTTGTGAGAGCCTTGTGTGTGTTTTCCATACAATGCATGATTTTATAAATCTTGTTCCCGTTCCCCTTTGGTTGCCTTTTTTCCAAATCCCATGGAAGTACCATGTCTAGAAGTTAAGAGAATAAAAATGGCTGTTTTTACCTCCTAATCATCCCTATCATGGATTGCTTAGCGATGGAAATTCCAGTGCCAACTGCCATTGTAAGTTGAGGACTACTTGTACCTGAAATGAATATAATAATTGATATAAGAATATCTCCCCCCCCCAACCATGTTCACCCCCGATTGACTTCTAGCTGAATCCAATCCTGAAGATGATACGGTGTATCTCCTAACGTGCATGACGCTCATCAACTTCTTTTAATGACCCCATAATCCCATGCGGGGTGGAGTCTGGGCAATTGAATGGAGCTGAGTGTTTACTGGCCGGATGCCCTTCCTGTCGCCAATGCGGAGTTTTTCCCCCCAGGAGATATATTCTCATTGTGCCCAGAGAGAGAAATATCTGCTCCTACCTAGGATCGAACTCACAGCCTCCTGCTTGTGAGGCGAGAGCTCCACCTCTAGGCCACCGCACGACTCCCTAGCATGCATGACAATATTTGAGACAAAATATTAACTGAAGTAATATATAAATTAATTCCCAATAAAGAACACAAGTAATTGATTTTTATCTGTGTATAACAATCACTCCCCCTTCGTGCAGGCACACACAATTCCATTTTCCCAACAGAAAAAATAAAAAGGGAAGTGGAGGAATTGAAAACCGCTGGGAAGAGACGGGGAAAAAAGGAGGAATGAGACAACAGTTGGGGCAAGGAATTAGATATAGGTAGTCCTCAACTTGCAACTATTTATATTGATATTGTTTCCTGATTGCTTATTTGTAACCTATGACTATCATTAAGTGTTGTACTTTATGATTCTTGATGAATGTATCTTTTATGTACACTGAGGGCATATCCAATCACACTTGGCCAATAAAAATTCTATTCTATTCTGTTCTGTTCTGTTCTGTTCTGTTCTGTTCTGTTCTATTCTATTCTATTCTATTCTATTCTATTCTATTCTGTTCATTTAGTAACCTTTCAAAATTACAACGGCGCTAAAAAAAGTGATTTATGACCGTTTTTCAAACTTACCACCATTGAAGCATCCCTACGGTCCATGATCGAAATTCAGACGCTTGGCAATTGCCTCATATTTATGACGGTTGCACTGTCCTGGGGACAAGCTATCCCCTTTTGTGACCTTCTGACATACACTTAACAACCATTTTACTATCTTAACAACGGAAGTGATTCACTTAAGTACTATGGCAAGAAAAGTCATATAAAATGGGGGGAAATTCACTTACTGTCTCATTTAGCAACAGAAAATTTGGGCTCAATTGTGGTCATAAGTCAAGGACTACCTGTAATTGAACCAAGAAAGGAAAAAAGAAGGAGAAGCCCTATTGGGATCTTAAGAGAAGGAATTTTAAATACTGACCAACAAATATGCAAACATGGATAAGTCCAAAGTTAGGGTTATGGTGAAAAGTTGGCTAACACTGCTGGCTGGGGATTCGATAGCTAAAATCCACACACCTTAAAAAGTTATAGAGAAATACTGGGTTCATATTAGAAACCATCCACAGCTGTAGCTGCTGTCACCTGTACCTCCCACCAAATCCTGCTATACTGTATTCTATTAACTCAGTTCATGAAACACCACTCCACTTATTTTCCCATCAGGTAATTAAGGAAATAAAAAAGTGTTGATGCGCCATATATTTCTTTTGTACAGTTGATTAGATGCCAGATATACAAGGAACACATAAGGCATGGGCAAATGCTTGGTGTTTTCTTGTCTCTAGTTAATAAAATATATATTTTTTCAAAGTCTGTCATTTACGTGGCTTATTCCACGTGTGGAATCTTCTATGGCGAGTAAGTTAGCACATATAAAATAATCGGTTTCCATGTAACATATCTAAGATTCGTTCTGTTTAGAGCAGGAGTGTCAAACTGGATTTCTTCCGAGGGCCGGATCAGCATTGTAGTTCTCTGCGGGCTGGCCGTAGGGGGAAGGAGATGGGACGGACGCCTCCTGCAGCACCCTGTCAGCCAAAATTGGGCATGGGGGGGGAGAGCCACACGCAGCCCCTGCGCACCTCATTTTTTTCCTGGACGGCCTCCTGCAATTTCAATTTCAGTTCAATTTCAATTTAATTCAATTTATATGCCGCCCCTCTCCGAAGACTCCTGCAGCATTTTGCTAGCCAAAATGGGGCGCAGGGGAGACCGTGCGCGGGCAACGTGCGCGTTTTCATCCTGGATGGCCTCTTGCAGCACTTTGCCGGCCAAAACGAGGCACAGAGAGGCGCACGTGGCCCCCGCACGGCCCGTTTTGGCCGGCAAAGTGCTGCAGGAGGCCGTCCAGGCTGAAAACGGGGCTCATAGGGGCCAGATGCGTCCCCTCCCACACGTTTTGCCTGCCTGAGGCACCGCAGGCTGATCCTTTGCTATTTCCAGGTTGACCCTGTGGGGCAGATGTAAGCACCCCACGGGGCCAGATCCAGCCCAGGAGCCTTGAGTTTGACATTCCTGGTTTAGAGCAATTTATCAGCTCTTTCTACGTTTTGAAGCTCTTTCCACACTCCATGCTGTTATACAAGTTCTCCTTGGTGTAAATCTGAAGACAAGATGACTGCTGTGGCTGAGGGCCTGTCCCCTTCAATCCAAAACATTAACATGGTTTATATCTCATATGTACCCTTTTATGGGAAGTAAGGTTATCGCTCTTGCGGAAAGTCTTTCCACATTCCACGCAGGTATACAGCTTTTCACCGGTATGAATTCTTTTATGAGAAGTCAGGCTACTATTCATAGTGAAACTCCTTCCACACTCCGTGCATTTGTACAGTTTCTCCCCGGTGTGGATCCTTTTATGAGTAGTGAGAGAACAGCTC
>WNWU01000393.1:145822-147730 GCA_012654045.1 Ptyas mucosa | reverse complement strand
TTATGAGTAGTGAGAGAACAGCTCTTCCGGAAGTCCTTTCCACACTCTGTGCATTTATATGGCTTTTCACCCGAGTGGACCCTCTTGTGTTCACTAAGTTTAGTAGCACTCCTGAAATTCTTCCCACACTCCACGCATTGATACGGTTTCTCGCTGGAATGGATCCTTTTATGGACAGTAAAGGAACTCAGGTCAATGAAGCTCTTTCCACACTCCGGGCACGTATAGGGTTTCTCTCCCGAATGGATCCTCTTATGGGAAGTCAGGTGAGAGCTCCATCTGAACTTCCTTCCGCATTTATATGGTTTCTCCCCTGAGTGGATCCTTTTGTGGGAGGTAAGATGGCTGCTTAAAGTGAAGCTCTTCCCACATTCGGTGCATTGATAAGGTTTCTCGCCCGAGTGGATCCTTTTATGGGAAATCAGGTGACTGCTTATAGTGAAGCTCTTCCCACACTCCACGCATTTATACGGCTTCTCCCCCGAGTGGATCCTTTTATGGGACGTAAAGGAACTCAGGCCACTGAAGCACTTCCCGCACTCGACGCATTTATACGGCTTCTCCCCCGAGTGGATCCTTTTGTGGGAAGTGAAGGAACTGAAACCACTGAAGCACTTCCCGCACTCGGCGCATTTGTAGGGTTTTTCCCCAGAATGCATCCTTTTGTGGGAAGCAAAGGAACTCAGGCCACTGAAGCTCTTTCCGCACTCTGCGCATTTCTCACCCGAATGGATCCTCTTATGGTAGGTGAGCCCACTGCTCCACCTGAACATCTTTCCACACTCCACGCACTGATATAGTTTCTCGCCTGTGTGGATCCTTTGATGGGCATTAAGATTACTGCTCTTGCTGAAGGTTTTCCCGCATTCCGTGCAGGGATATGTTTTTTCTCCCGTTTGGGTAGTTTGATATAAATTATGAAGGAGGGGCCAATTGTAATTTTGTTCGTGCTCCCCAAACTTACATTGTTTTGCTTTATTGTGAGTTCTGCAGTATTCACAGAAATCTGAATTTCCTCTACGTGTTTTTCCGCAGGCGGGACACTTCCTTCCTTTTTCGTGTCCTTGCTGGCCAAGATAAAAATGGATTTCTGCCCACTGAGGAGTACAAGATTTTGCTCTTCTCTTGTTTAATGGGTTGCATTCCGATGTTTCTGGTCCTCGCAGATTTTCAAACATCCCTACTCCAATGTGGCTTCGGACCGCGTGTGAATGTTCCACAGATGTCTGTTTATAATAATTTGCCCTCTCTGGCCAACCAAATCCTTGGGACAAAAAGAAAAAGAAATACATATTATACCTTTAAAGCAGAAAAGGTAAAGGCCAGAAGACTCAAATCCGGGAAACCCCCACTGGCACTTTGACATCGATTCCCAATGGAAAACCAAATGGGTCGCTGAACATCTGGACGTGGGAAGACCTACAAATGACCCCACAAATAAGGTGCCAGGCTTTGACCTGCCACACCAGCAATGGACAATCCTGAATAGGATTTGCACCTCACACGACGTCTGCTGGGACTCTATATAGCCATAGCACTTAGACTTATATACCGCTTCACAGTGCTTTTTCAGCCCTCTCTAAGCGGTTTACACAGTCAGCCTATTGCCCCCAACAATCTGGGTCCTCATTTTACCGGAAGGATGGAAGGCTGGGTCAACCTTGAACCGGTGAGAACCGAACTGCCAAACTGCTGGCAGCTGACAGTCAGCAGAAGTAGCCTGCAGTACTGCATTCTAACCACTGCGCCACCTGTAAAGTTCCCTCAGTGTGACTGCAGGGTCCCACTGAGATCACATTGGGACTGGCTATAAGCTAAGGGCATATATTGGTCCATTTTGTTTTAATATCAACGATGCTTCGCTTCAATGGTTAGATGGCCTAGACCAGGGGTGTCAAACGCGATTTC
>WNWU01000393.1:135822-140822 GCA_012654045.1 Ptyas mucosa | reverse complement strand
GGGTGAGGTCACTTTTTCTCTGTGCAGAGGTGTGTATCGAAAAACAAAAACCCAGGCGTTCCCCTAGATTTCCAAAGCAACCTTGTTTTGGGGACCAGAACAGCAAGAAAAGCTCCCTTTAGACCTCTTGAGGAGGTTGTGAGATCTTGGTCCTTGGATAGCCAGAATTTCAGAAGCTGCTTTTAGCACCCAACCTAAGAGGAAAAAGAAAAGCGGGAAAAAAACACCACTTCAGAAGGATCCGAAAGTTTTTCGAGGTATCAAGACAACATTCTTGTTCAAATAGCTTAAAATATTCTTAAATGCTTTTTAAACTGGTTTGTCATTTTAAACTGGGGCCAAATTTATATATACTTTTAATTGTTTTTAATGTTTATATTTTGTGTTTTTAATTTGGGCTGTACACCGCCCTGAATCCTCAGGGAGAAGGGCGGTATATAAGTTTGAAATTAAATTAAATTAAATTAAATCTTCCCCAAATCTCTTTTAAAAAAAACCCACCCAGACTTTCAGGAAACTGGCAATTTGGGACCTTTTCAGATGGAGCCCGGTTTCCTCACAATGGAATAAGAGAATAATAGAGTTGGAAGCAGTGGTGGGATTCAAATAATTTAACAACCGGTTCTCTGCCCTAATGATTTCTTCCAACAACCAGTTCACCAAACTGCTCAGAAAGTTAACAACCGGTTCTCCCGAAGTGGTGCGAACTGGCTGAATCTCACCACTGGTTGGAAGGGACCTTAGAGGTCTTCCAATCCAACCCTCCGAAGAATCCTGGCCAAGTCTTGGTCTCAACCTTCCCAAAAGCTTTGAGAAGAACTCATCCACCTCAGGAAGCCATAGTCTACTGAGATGGACATGCCACAGGGATAGGCGGCCCCTTGCTTTGAGTTCGGGGCCCAGGTGGAATGGAGTTCAAGCAAGCCTTGAGCTTGGGATAGACCTTCCCATGTGGTTCCCAGGATGCAAGCCAGATTCATCCTCTAGAAATAATTTAGGAAGAACAGATCATTGAAGTTTTATGGGAGTTTGCCTGCAGGACAGATTCAAAATAACAGAGTTGGAAAGGACCTTGGAGGTCTTCTAGTCCAGGGGTCAGCAACCTGCGGCTCTGGAGCCGCATGTGGCTCTTTCACCCCTCTGCTGTGGCTCCCTGTCACTCAAAATATGGGTCACAGCCGCCAATGTGTGACACCCGCCAGCACGTGATTTATTGAGCTTTTCAACCCCCGATAGGCCAACCATGGATAAATCCAAGAAAAGAAAAGTTTCAGAAGAAAACAAAACGTTTAATTCAACTACATATGCTAGTTTTGTGGCCACTCTAGAAATAGCCAGGCACGGGAAGGGTTTTTGTGGCTCCCAGTGTTTTCTTTTCTGTGGGAAACGGGTCCAAATGGCTCTTTGAGTGTTTAAGGTTGCAGACCCCTGTTCTAGTCCAATCAAGTTCAAGTAGGAGGCCCTATACCAGTGATGCCTACCCTTTTTGCCGTCGCGTGCCAAAAGCAGGGGGAGTGGGGAGGAGGGTCATGGGTGCGTGTGCCCACATCCATAATTCAATGCACCCCGCCCTCCCACCCATGCGCACGTGACCCCCCCTGCTTTTGGCACGCGATGGCACGGTGGGCCTGGTAGGCCCATTTTCCCCCCTCCCCAGGCTCCAGAGGCTTTCTAGGAACCTGGGGCGGGCAAAAACAGCCTTCGCCATCCTTCCGGAGGCCGGAAACAGCCAGTTTCCTGACTTCCGGTGGGACCAGAAGGCCTGAAAATCAGTTGGCCGGTGCGCGCATGCACGCTGGAGCTGAGTTAGGGCAACACTCACGTGCCCACCAATATGGCTCCGCGTGCCACCTGTGGCACCCGTGCCATAGGTTCGCCATCACGGCCCTATACCAATTCAGACAAATGGTTGTCCAATCTCTTCTTAAAAACCTGCACTGTTAAATCAACCACAACTTCTGGAGGCAAGTCATTTCACTGATTAATTGTTCTCACTGTCAGGAAGTTTCTCCTTATTTCTAGGTTGGATCGCTCCTTGATTAGTTTCCATCCATTGCTTCAGAAATGGTGTAAGGTCTCCTGCTTGGGCGGGGCAGGGATTGGATTAGATGACCTACAAGGTCCTTTCCAACTCTGTTATTCTGCTATCCTTGTTCTCCAGCACTGAGCCAGGACCCCACCCAAGACTGGGAAAAACAGGAAGCTCACAGGAAGCTCACCAGGAAAAACTCTTCAAGAGTCCCAAGTCATCTTTCTGCTGCTGCTTCTTCTGCAAATTTCAGGGAAAGAGCAAAGCCAATCTGAACCAGGCAAGGCCCCCTTTGAGGGGCCGCCACATAGACGAGGGAGATCAACTTATTTTCCGAAGCACCAGAGGGCAGGACAAGAAACAACGGGTGGAATTTGGAAACCAATGGAGGAGACATGATGGCAGTGTTCCAATATTTGAGGGGCTGCCACAAAGAAGGGGGGAGGGGTCAACCCAGTGGTGAAATCCAATTTTTTTTACTATCGGTTCGGTGGGCGTGGCTTGGTGGGAGTGGTGTGGCTTGGTGGGCGTGGCAGGGGGAGGATACTGCAAAATCCCCATTTCCCTCCACACTCCTGGGGGAAGGATACTGCAAAATCTCCATTCCCACCCCACTCTGGGAACAGCCAGAGGTGGTTCTCCGAACTGCTCAAAATTTCTGCTACCGGTTCTCCAGAACCTGTCAGAACCTTCTGGATTTCACCCCTGGGTCAACCTATTTTCCAAAGCACCAGAAGAAGACAGGACAAAAAACAATGAATGGAAACTAATCAAGGAGAGAAGCAACCTGGACTTAAAAAGAGAAACTTTCTAACAGTGAGGACAATTAACCAGCGGAACAGCTTGCCACCAGAAGTTGTGGTTGCTTCATCACTGGAGGTTTTAAAGAAAGAGACTGGACGGCCACTTGTTCTGAAATTGCATGGCGGGGGGCGTTTCTCCTGCATGAGCAGAGGGTTGGACTAGAAGACCTAGTCTAAGGTCCTTCCCAGCTCTATTCGGGTTGAACTGAGGGAGCCTGAGTGGCGTAGCAGGCTAATGCCTCCTACCAAGGCAGCATTTAACATCCAGCTGCCTGCAATTACTGCAAGTTCTAATCTCACCAGGCTCAAGGTTGACTCAGCCTTCCATCCTTTCTAAGGTGGGTAAAATGAGGACCCGGTTTGTGGGGGCAATAAGCTGACTTTGAATAAATATACAAAAGTATGAAGGCTATTGCTTAACGCATTGTAAGCCGCCCTGAGTCTCCAAAGAAGGGCGGCATATAAATATATATAATAAATAAATAAATAAATAAAATAAAACTGCCTTGGCCTCCCAACCTTCCTCTCCCTTCCCTTCTGGGCCATGTGCCCCCCCTCCCCATTTTGCTACAGGGATCAGGAGAGAGTCGCTTGGCCGATGCAAGGTTCTGGGGGGGGGAGAAATTGTCCCCCTCAGAACGGGCTCGCAATTTGGGTGTCCTCCTAGACTCACAGCTAAGATTAGAGGAACATCTGGCAGCTGTGGCTAGGGGAACCTTTGCACAGGTTCGCCTGGTGCACCAATTGCGACCCTACTTGGATCAGGAGACTCTCCTCACAGTCACTCAGGCCCTTGTCACTTCACGGTTAGATTATTGCAACGCGCTCTACATGGGGCTACCCTTGAAAAGTGTTCGGAGACTACAGTTGGTCCAGAACGCAGCCGCGCGAGCTGTCGTGGGTGCACCTAGATACACCCACATTACACCAATTCTCCGCAAGCTGCACCGGCTCCCTATTGGTCTCGGGTCACAATTCAAGGTGTTGGTTATTACCTTTAAAGCCCTACATGGCTCAGGGCCAGGTTATCTTCGAGACCGCCTTCTACCGCACAGCTCCCAACGACCGGTAAGATCCCACAGAGCTGGTCCCGTCAGGGTCCTGTCAGCTAAACAATACCGGCTGGTGGGCCCATGGTGGAGGGCCTTCTCTGTGGCTGCCCCAGCTCTCTGGAACCAGTTATCTCCTGAGGTCCGGACCATCCCCAACGTATTGGCCTTCCGAAAAGCGGTGAAGACCTGGCTTTTCCGGCAGGCCTGAGGCCATTGATCTTGCTCTTGCGATAAGGCGAGATCCGGCCATGAATGGCGTGAATGAGTTTTTAATGTTTTTAATTTTTTAATAATGATTTTTAAAAATGTATTGTGAGCCGCCCTGAGTCTTCGGAGAGGGGCGGCATATCAATTGAATTGATTAAATTAATTAAATTAAATTAAAGGTTGCCCTTTAAGGAAACTTTTCCTGCCAGGAAAAACCCGAAAGGCAACGGCTCTTTTTTTTATCCCACTTACCTGAAGCCAGCAGGGAAGAAGCAGAACTCGCGATCGGCCGGGAAACACCTGAGTTCAAGTTTGCAACCCCGCCCGGCAGGATTCTGGATTTGGGGGAAAGACCTGGGGGGAGAATTGAGGCTCAGCTCCCTCTCAACCACTCTCTGGGAGCGCGGCTCCTTGCTTTGCTAAGCCGCTCAGCTGTAACCCGGCGCGGAGATCTCAGTCCCCACGCTTCATTGCTCTCCGCTGGCTAGAGTTAAAAGCAGAGAGAGCCTCTTCCTAGAAAGCCCACGGGCGGGGTGGGGGTGGGGGTAGGGTGGGTGGACGGTCACTTCCTGCCCCCCCCCCCCCCCCCCCCCCCTTTGAAGGTCTTGGCCAGATGCTTCCCCGGAGCGCAATTCTTTGTTCGGCTTTGCCTGAACTGGGAAACAAGGATGCTGTTGTTGGAGACCGAAGTTTGCCGGAAGGCGCCATCTAGCGAAGGCCGTTTGCAGCGCCCGCGGAAATCGGGGTGGGGAAGTGCCCACTTGGTGCCCAGAGGTGCTTGGAGGAGGACCGGAATTCAACAGAATAACAAATTAAAATGGGATGGGATAGGATTGGATGGAAGTAGAATAGAATAGAATAGAATAGAATAGAATAGAATAGAATAGAATAGAATAGAATAGAATAGAA
>WNWU01000393.1:114339-135578 GCA_012654045.1 Ptyas mucosa | reverse complement strand
TAGAATAGAATAGAATAGAATAGAATAGAATAGAATAGAATAGAATAACAGAGTTGGAAGGGATCTTGGAAGTCTTGTAGTCCAACCCCCTGCTCAGGCAGAAAACCATATACCACTTTAGACAAATGATTGTCCAATCTCTTCTTAAAAACTTCCAATATTGGAACATTCACAATTTCTGGAAGCAAGTTGTTCCACTGGCTAATTGTTCTAACTATCAGGAAATTCCTCCTTAGTTCTAGGTTGCTTCTCTCCTTGATTAGTTTCCATCCATTGCTTCTTGTTCTGCCCTCAGGTGCTTTGGAGAATAAGTTGACTCCCTCTTCTTTGTGGCAGCCCCTCAAATACTGGAACCCTGGCTATCATGTCACCCCCAGTCCTTTTTTTCATTAAACATATTGTGGGGAAATGCTTGAAAATTAGTATTTTTGCCTATTTATGTTGTTTAAACAATAAAAAAAAAAAAAAAAAAAAGCCATGGATTTGCCCAGAAGACAGAACTTCATAAGACAATTTGAGGTCTGTCCAGATCTTGGGTATGCTATATTTTATCACTTTATCAATATAATCTTTTAGTTATACTAGAGAAGAAATTTATCTCTCATAGTAAATTAAATCACTGTCATTGTTCCACATATTAAATATTTCCCGGGGCGATATTCCAACCTCCATGGTCAGATATTGCAATTCCTGCAACTGTTCTTCATATATTTTAGGCTCTGGTCTTCTAATCATATTCATTGCTCTTCTCTGACTCTTTCTAGAGTTGCAACATCTTTTTTATATTGATATGACCAAAAATGGATACAATATTCCGAGTGTGGTCTTACCAAAGCATTATAAAGATTATAAAAATTTGGGAGTAAAACTTGTGTAAGCTCCTTTTGGGGCCTTTTCCAGGAAATCCTTATCCTCACCTGCACCCTTCTTGGGATATCTCTTTCTTGGGAAAATCAGGTGTGGCAACGGCATGAAAATTGGATGATGCTCTTTTAATAGAGAAAGCCCATGAGAACCAAAAACTGTAGATAGTCCTTGACTTACGATCACAATGGAGCCCAACATTTGTTGCTAAGTGAGACAGTTGTTAAGTGAGTTATGCCCCTTTTACAACTTTTCTTAGCTCAGTTGTTAAGTGAATCATAGCAGTTGTTAATTAGTAACATGGTTGTTGAGTGAATCTGAGTTCCCCATTGACTTTCCTCTCAGGTCATAAAAGTACATAACCCCAGGACACTGCGACCATCAAAAATATGAACCAGTTGACAATATATTGGGCAAGAATTCAGATGTGGTTGAAAAAGATGACGCAGCAGCCTATTGATCTAAAACCTGAGATATTCCTGTTGGAGATTTTACCAGAAACGTAAAGAAAACGTATAGTAAAGAAAATTGATTATTCATGTAATAACTGCAGCTAGAATTGTATTTGCACAAAATTGGGAGGGTGAAGAGATCCCTACAGATGAAAATGTGATTAAGAAGATATTAGAATATGCAGAAATGAATAGATTTAACACTTGCTATTAAAGGAAAGGAACCGAGGTGGTGCAGTGGTTTAGAGTGCAGTACTGCAGCTACTTTAGCTGACTGCTAGTTCAGCAGATCAAATCCCATCAGGCTCAAGGTTGACTCAGCCTTCCATCCTTCCGAGGTGGGTAAAATGAGGACTCAGATTGTTGGGGGCATTATGCTATTTAGTATACTGTCTTTGGTGTAAGTCGCCCAGAGTCCTCGGAGAGTGGGCGGCATAGAAATATGACTAATTAATTAATTAAAGAAAGAAATAAATAAATAATCTGATTACTATAATATGTGGGATTTATTTTATCAATGGTTAGAGAATAAATATGAAAGCAATATATTATGTTAAATAAGCTAAGAAGAGAAATGTTACAATAATAGATATGTTAAGTATTAAGTATTAGTATTAAAATAAGAATAGATATAAATAATGAATATGGTGGTAAGCTTAAACTGTTATGACACAAAACATTTGTAGCTAGATAACACACTGTTTAATGAATGATGAAATGTTTGTATTAAAAGAAAATAAAACTTTTTAAAATAAAATAAAATAAATATGAACCAGTTGACAAGCATCTGAATTTTGATCATGTAACCATGGGGATACTGCAACAATTGTAAGTGTGAAAAATGAATGTGTCACTTTTTCAGTGTTGCTAACTTTGAATGGTTACTAAATGAAGGATTGTAAGTCAAGGACTACCTGTGCTATCATTCTACTTTTGAAGGGGAATGTTTTTATTGATCTCAACATAAATAAATACAATTAGCAGCACAATGCAACCATTAAAAAGGCAAACATTATTTTGAAATATAGTAAGTGGAGAAGAGAGCCTAACTCGCAGGATGTATTCTTTAATTGTTTCATTCTGTTCTGTCCTGGCAATGTCTTATGTGGAGTCTTGTGTCCAGTTCTGGTCATCACACTTCCAAAAGAACAGGGATTAACTATAGCAATTTCAGAGGGGGATTCATGATTAATGAGGGATCTGGGAACCAAATGCTTTATGAGGAATGGTTAAAAACTTTGTGTATTTGTGCTGTACAATAGCTGTCTTCAACTATTTTAAAGACTGTTCCATAAAGAACTTGCATGTGGTTCTCACTTAACAGTAATTGGGACTGGGATTTCTTTTGCTAAGCAATGTAGCTGTAAAGCATGACATCATAGGACTGTGCTCCTTAGTGACAATAGTTCTGGCAGTCTCCAGTTACATGAGGACCTTTATGTGATCATGACTTTGACTTCTTGCTGACTTCCCCGGTGACTTTGCTTGGGGAAGCCAGCGGAGAATGTCGCAAATTGCAATTCTATGACTGTAGGAATGCTGTAACAATTGGAGCTTCAAGGAACAGGAACTACCATTCATTCCCGGGAGGTTACACGAGGCTGGCTCCAGGGTGTTATCAACGCTTCGTTGAGTGAGGGTCACTTCCCCGCTGCCTTGAAAGAGGCGGTGGTGAGGCCTCTCCTCAAGAAGCCATCTCTAGATCCGTCAATATTGGCTAACTATCCTCCTGTCTCCAACCTTCGCTTTATGGCGAAGGTTGTTGAGAGTGTGGTTGCGCGACAGTTTCCACAATTCCTGGAGGAAACATCTTATCTAGATCCGTTCCAGTCGGGTTTCAGGTCTGGGCACATCACGGAAACGGCATTGGTCGCGTTGGTCGATGATCTCTGGAGGGCTCAGGACAGGGGCTGCTCCTCTGTTCTGGTCCTATTAGATCTCTCAGCGGCTTTTCATACCATCGACCATGGTATCATGCTGCACCGGTTGGAAGAGTTTGGGGTGGGGGGCACTGTGTTGCGGTGGTTCTCCTCCTTTCTCTCTGACCGGTTGCAGTTTGTGTTGGCAGGGGGGCAGAGGTCGACCTCGAGGCCTCTTATTTGTGGAGTGCCACAGGGATCAGTCCTCTTGCCCCTTTTGTTCAACATTTATGTGAAGCCGCTGGGCGAGATCATCCGTGGCTTTGGGGTGAGATACCATCAGTACGCTGATGACACCCAGCTGTACATCTCCACCCCAGGCCACCCCAACGATGCCCTTGAAGTGATGTCCCAGTGCCTGGAGGCTGTGCGGATCTGGATGGGGAGGAACAGGCTCAAGCTCAACCCTTCCAAGACTTAGTGGCTGTGGCTCCCGGCGTCCCGATATAGTCAGTTGACTCCATCACTGACTATTGGGGGCGAGTCTTTGGCCCCCATGGAAAGGGCTCGCAATCTGGGAGTCCTCCTGGATAGGCAGCTGTCCTTGGAGGAACATCTGATGGCTGTGACCAGGGGGACCTTTTGTCAGGTTCGCCTGATTTGCCAGTTGTGGCCCTTTCTTGATCGGGATTCCCTGTGCACAGTCACTCATGCCCTCGTCACCTCTCGCCTTGACTACTGTAACACTCTCTACATGGGGCTCCCCTTGAGGAGCACCCGGAGGCTCCAACTGGTCCAGAATGCAGCCGCGTGGGTAGTGACGGGAGCAACATGGTGCTCCCATGTAACACCACTCCTGTACGAGCTGCACTGGCTTCCGGTGGTCTTCCAGGTGCGCTTCAAGGTGTTGGTGATCACCTTTAAAGCACTCCATGGCATAGGGCCTAGTTATCTGCGAGACCGCCTGCTGCTACCGATGACCTCCAATCGACCCGTGCGCTCCCACAGAGAGGACCTCCTCAGGGTGCCATCAGCCAAACAATGTAGGCTGGTGACCCCCAGGGGAAGAGCCTTCTCTGTGGGGGCACCTACCCTCTGGAATCAGCTGCCCCCTGAGATAAGAAGAATTCATGACTTCAGTGCCTTCCGCTGTGCCCTTAAAACACATTTTTTCCAACAAGCCAGGCTGGTTTAAGAATAAATTTTAAATGTTTTAATTGGTTTGTTAGTTTTAAATTTTGGGGCCAAATTTATATATATTTTAACTGCTTTTAATATTTGTATTTCATGTTTTTAATTCTGGCTGTACACCGCCCTGAGTCCTTAGAGAGAAGGGCGGTATATAAATTGGAAATTAAATTAAATTAAATTAAATTAAATCCAACGTTGTTGCAAGTTCAAACAATTGCTGAGCAACTGGTCATTTTTAAAAAAAAATTTTTTTTATTTATATGCCGCCCTTCTCCAGAGACTCAGGGCGGCTTACAGTGTGTTAAGCAATAGCCTTCATACTTCTGTATATTTATACAAAGTCAGCTTATTGCCCCCACAAACTGGGTCCTCATTTAACCTACCTTAGAAAGGATGGAAGGCTGAGTTAACCTTGAGTCTGGTGAAATTCGAACTTACAGTAATTGCAGGTAGCTGGTGTTAAAAGCAGACTATGCTTTTAGTCTGCTGAGCTAAACCAGGCTCCTAATTAAACAAGGACTACCTGCATTCTCTTTTGCCCGGAACTGAATTAAAACTAGAAGGGAAGAATTTAAGGCTCAATATTAGGAAGATCATACTAACTATATAAATTGTCAGCAGTAAAAACAGGCTGCTGACACATGAAGTGGTGGAGACTTTATTGGAGGTCTTCAGAGGCAGCATGGTCATCTGGGAGAAATACTCTAATGGACTCTGAACCAAGTACATGTCAGACTAGATCAGTGATGGCTAACCTTTTTGCCATTGTGTGCCAAAAACGGGGGGAGAGCGGGGGGATCGTGTGCATGCCCACACCCATAATTCAATGCCCACCCGTGCCCCACCCTCCTGTGCATGTGCTCCCCCTGCACTCCCCCCGCTTTTGGCACACAATGGCACAGTGGGTCCCTTTTTCACTCTCCCCGGGCTCCAGAGGCTTTCTAGGAGCCTGGGGAGGGCAAAAACAGCCTTCCTCACCACCACCCCCCCGGAGGCCCTCTGGAGGCCGGAAACAGTCTATTTCCCAACTTCCGGTGTGCTCAGGAAGGCCCGAAAATCAGCTGGCCAGTGGGCACATGTGTGCTGGAGCTGAGCTAGGGCAACGCTCGTGTGCCCTCAGATATGGCTCCGCGTGCCACCTATGGCACCTGTGCCATAGGTTCGCCATCACAGGACTAGATCATCTCCTAGGCCTCTCGAGCACCAAGAAATCCCGGTGCTAGAACACAAAATAAAATAAAAAATTTAGATTTGGCAACAGCAGTTATATATTGACCAAGGAAACTGTACATGCATTTCCATGTCATAAGGAGTTTTACCTTTACTGTAGGTTGTAACTGTTCACAATTCCTACCATGCGATAGCAAGAAATTAGCAATGTTTCATTACAGGTAGCTCTCATTTATCAATCATTTATCAACTACAATTAGGACCAACAACTCTGTTGCTAAGCTAAGCAAAGCCATCATAATAGCTTTTATTGTTTCAACCTTAGCACATTAAGGTTTCCTTTTCATGTTTTCACCGTTTCACTTTTTAAAAAAATCACGTCTGCTTTTTCTAATAGAGAAAGACAGTTTGCTGCAGTGATTTTTTTTCTACCACCGCCTGCATGGAATAGCTGCTTTGTATTTTTTTTATGTACATTAAACATTTTATTTATTTATTTGGTTAGATTTTTATACCGCCCTTCTCCTTCTGGACTCAGGGCGGTGAACAGCCAACTAAAAAACATTATATACAAAAGTTAAGACAAGTTTTAAAATAATTTAAATAAATTTGGCCCATAATTTAAAAACAATTCGAATTAAAATCAGTATCAAAACTTTAAAACCAAAGAACATGGGATCAGGCCAGCCCAGCTAATTGGAAGAAATGAGTTTTAAGGGCCCGACGAAAAGTCCGGAGGTCTGGGATCACTCGTATCTCTGTGATGGCGTCCAGAGGATGGGCGCCACCACAGAGAAGGCTCTCCCCCTGGAGGTTGCCACCGACATTGTCTGGCCAATGGCACCCTGAGGAGGCCCTCTCTGTGGGAGCGAACTGGCTGGTGGGAGGCAATTGGTAGCAGAAGGCGGTCCTGTAAATACCTTGGCCCTAAGCCATGGAGCGCTTTAAAGGTAGTCACAATACCTTGAAGCACACCCAGAAGTCCACCGGAAGCCAATGCAGCTCACGCAGGAGAGGTGTCACATGGGAGCGCCCCGTCGCTCTCATAATCCCCCACGCGGCCACATTCTGCACTAGTTGGAGCCTCCAGGTGCACTCCAAGGGGAGCCCCATGTAGAGAGTGTTACAGTAGTCCAGACGAGAAGTGACGAGTGCTTGAGTGACCGTGCGTATTGCTCATTCAAGAAATATAGGCCTTCTTTACCCCCTAGCCCGGATACATATCCCATCCTCCTTCATATCAGAACACTGATGAGGTTATTGGGCGAGATCATGAAAAGTCTGCAAAGAAAATGCCAAGCTGTTATATACCTCATCTCAGATCCCTTTTTAAAGCTAGAACCCACAAAATTCTAGTTTAAGGAAGATGTTCAAGACTCTGGATCATTTTGCACTCTTCTGCAGATTTTCAAGCTTTCTTATATTGTTTCTGGAATTGCATAAACTTATTGGCAATCTCAAAGTTCCACTTTATTATCAACCATAGACCACTGCTTAGTGTAGGGGTCAGCAACCCGTGGCTCTGGAGCCTCATGTGGCTCTTTCATCCCTCTGCTGTGGCTCCACAATTGATAGGGCTTTCGGTTAGGACAGATAGAGGGAAAAAAACACCGTACTAGGATGAGACTATGGTGGGGGAACCGGACTTCCGGTCAGCTCCAGAATTGAACAGGGGGCTTCCAGTTAGGACCTTTGTGGCTCTTTGAGTGTTTAAGGTTGCTGACCCCTGGCTTAGTGCTTTGCATCTACCAAGACAGAGAAGGCATGCTTCCAGGCTCTAGATAAATGGCATTGTTTTCACAACTACCACAAAAAGTATAATTCTCTGTTGAATCTCCACATGCCAAGATCTTTCTCCTGATTAGATACAGACAGATCTGGTCCAATTAGTATCTAAGTCAAATTATTATTTTTTTTGGTCTCAGTGCTCCTCACTTTACATTTTCTTATATGCCATTCAACAAGTGGGAACATCTCATTGTAACTTGATTTTCACTGGTCTATATCAATATCAACCACAAACTAAGCCAGTTTAATGCTTAGTGCTTTGTTAGCACCTATCAGAATCCATCATCCAAAAAAAAAAAAGGGGGGGGGGGAGAAAAGACTGTCCCAGAAAAAAGCAGAAAATTGTACATCAATTACTCATAAAAATAAGATCTGAATGACTACATTAGGGACAGATCACCAATTGAAAAACAAAGTATGTGGTCACGAAGAATCAACATGAATTTAATAGCGTATCAATGAAAAAATGAAAAGCCCCTCCTGAAAATGGTGGCATTCCTGCTTGAAAGGTAGTACACACAATAAAAGTATAGAGCCCTACACCATGTATAGATTCCCTCTTCATATCTTTTAGAGAACAAAACTGAGTTCCTAAGCAGTCTGACTGAATTAGATTTTAAACACTGTGAACACGTAACGATCGTTTTATAGAAAAATCAATCTGCAATACACAAGCAAGAACAAATAACTACAAATGAAACAATGTAAAACATAATTAAAAGATAAGTTGATCTCAGCAATTATTGATTGTATTCGTATTTTTTTTCTTAGCAACCTAGGAATCCTTCTCCCGACACACTAGAATTTCTTCCAGGCCCATCAAAAATTACCAATAACCAGGATGGAATCTGCTTAGTTTCAAAGAACACCCAAAGTTCACTAAGCACCAATGAAGTAGTAATAAGTAACATCTTTAAAAATATAATCAGCAATACTGAACATTCCCATCCCACCTACCTTTAATATTTGTAGCAAAATTCAACCATCATTCCGTAAAATCCACCAAGTTGTTATTTTTAATTCTTTAGGGTCCTTTCATTTAATTTTGACAAATGAAAGATAAATAAAAGGAAATTAAAATTAAACTGTGTTCTGGATCCATTCAGTTTCTAAAGTCAACTATCTGCCTCACCATCAAAGATCAGGTGTAGTCCAAGGTGTTAGAAGTTAATAGATTTTTTTTTAGTAGATAGTAGTTAGATGTTTGTAGTATGCAGTCTCCTCCTGGTTTTTGTTTGTTTGAGTTCATATAAAATTAAAGTTCATCTGAAGCACTTTCCATACTTCAGAATTTCTTTTCCATGTGGGTTCATTTATGGGAAATCAAGTTACTACAATGAATAAAGCTCTATCCACGCTCCACTGTTTGTATGGTTTCTTCCCTTTTGGCCTTTATTTTCATATATACAGATAAGTCCTTGACTTATGATCACCATTAGGATCAGAATTTCTATTACTAAGCAAAGCAATTGTTGAGTTGTGCCTGATTTTACAATTTTTGCCACAGTTATTAAGAGAATCAGTGCAGTTTTTGAATGAATCATATCATCATTAATCCTTGTCAGCCGCCAGAAGGGAAGGTCATAAATAGTAATCACGTGACTCCAAAACACTGCAACTATCATAAATACATACCAGTTGCCTACCCCCAAATTTTGATCATGTGATCATGCGGCTACTCTAATAACTGTAAGTGTGAGATCTGGTTTTAAGTCATTTTTTTCAGTGCTGTGGTACTTCGGATAGTCACTAAACAAATTGTTATAAATTGAGGACTGCCTGAAATCTGTTAATACTGAAGCACTTTCCACATTAACTCCATTTGTATGGGTTTTCCCCTCTGTGGATCCTTCTTGCAGGCATTAAGATTACTCTTCTGAAGCTTTTTCCTCATTCCAGACATCTCTTCTAGGTGAAACTTTTTATGGGAAGTAAAAGAAATGTTGTCACTAGCATGGTGGCCTAGAGGCGAAGATGCTCACCTCCTCAGAAGGCTGAGAGTTCAATCCTAGGTAGTGGCAGATATTTCTCTATCAGGGTGCACAGAGAAAATATCTGCTGTGAACTTCACGTAGGCATCAGGAAGGGCATCCAGGCAGTTAAATGCTCAGTCCATTCAGTCACCTTGACTCCACCCCGAAAAAAGGATTACAGGTTCATAAAAAGAAAAAAAGGAGAAATGTTTTCACTGAATTTTTTCCCATATTCAGTGAATTTATACAGCATTTCCTTTGTAGGAATTCTTTGTGGCGATTAATATTCAAACCTCAGGACAGGCTTGAATGGAGAAAATCCATCTATGCGGTTGCTAAGAGCTGACACACTTCATTGCTTATAATTACCATATCGGCCTCCTGAAATACCCCCAATCAGCTGTTCTGAGAGGTGAATTTTAGCAACAGGTTCATTGGTTGTGAGCTCTGTGCCTTGCTTTTTTTTTTGTCTCTGAAAGCGTCTGAAACAGAGCTTCAGAAAAAAAGCCTCTGAAGCTGTTTCTGAAGCTTTTTTTCTGAAGCTGTTTGGAGGCTTTTTTTCTGAAGCTTCGTTTCTAATGCTTTTTTCAGCCTCTGAAACCTCCATTTGAGAAGCTGGGCAGGGCTACATTCAGAGTATAAGACGCACCCAGATTCTCACCTCTTTTTTTGGGGGGGGGGAGGTGCATCTTACAGTCTGAAAAATACGGTAGTTTCCTTTATTAATTATTAAAATTAAAAAAAATACTCTCCTTTATTAATAATTAGTCAACATAATCAATGGGAAGCTCATCCCCACACTGTCTGCATTCAAATGGCTCTTCTACTTTCACACGAAGCAAGGTATCTGTTGTTATGGAAGCATTTACCACGCTTGGTAGATTTGTATGGAACTTCTTTTCATGTGTTCTGTCATGTCGAGTTAGATCAGCAATCCGCTTGAAGCTCTTTCCGCATTCCATGCATATATACGGTCTTTCCGCTGTATGGATCTTTTTATGAAATTTAAGAGAACCCTTTATTCTAAAGCTCTTTCCACACTCCACACACTGAAATGGTTTCTCTCCTGTGTGGATCCTTTTATGGGAAGTAAGGTGGCTACTCAGGGTGAAGCTCTTACCACATTCCGTGCATTTGTAAGGTCTCTCCCCGGTGTGGATCCTTTTATGTACAAGAAGGGAACTGGAATCAGCAAAACTCTTTCCACACTCAGTGCATTTATATGGTTTCTCCCCTGAGTGAAGCCTTTTATGGTAAGTAAGGTGACTATTTTGAGTAAAGCTCTTTCCACATTGCAAGCATTTAAAAGGCTTCTCCCCTGTATGGATCCTTATATGGGAAGTAAGGTGACTACTCTGAGTAAAGCTCTTACCACATTCCATGCATTTAAATGGCTTCTCCCCTGTGTGGATTCTTTCGTGTGCAATAATTTTACTGTACCTGCTGAAGCTTTTGCTACATACCTTGCATTTAAATGGTTGCTTTCCCATATAATTTTGTTGGTGCAAAGAAAAAGAGCAAAACCTCTTGTATTTTTCCTCATCATCTTTCCATTCGTGTTGTTTATTTAAATCTGATTGATCTTCAAATATTTTCTGAAAATCTAAACTTTGTCGTCTTCTCTCTGTTTTAATATCTTTTGAGCTCAGGAAGTCATAGATTTTAGGACACGAAGAAGCATTTTTATGCCTCTGAATATTTACTTGAATTTTCTCTTGATTTTTTGATGGGCACTGATTTTGAAATATATCTTCTCCCACTTCAACCTTGATGACTCGCAATGGCTCTATCTCTGTTTCCTGTTTATTCTTCCGCTCGTTACCTATTTGGGAGAAAAAGAATGAACTAAAACAGAATATTCCAAATTATTATTACATTGTGTAAAGAAGTACAGTGGTACCTTGGCACTCATCATTAATTGGCTCCGGGAGGCGCAATGAGTACCAAACAAAAATGTTTCCATAAGGAATAATGTAGTGATTCACAAGACATCTGACACTGACAGGTTCTAGCTTGTGTGCTGAGTACCAAGAATGAATTGAGTACCAAATTCAATGACTTTCAAAGCATTTGAAACCAAGATATTACTGTACTTCTTTCTAGCACTTAATCTCTTAGGGACATGTTCATGGCTTTATAAATAATAATAAAACCCTTGAATTGCATCTAGAAAGCAACTGATATCCAGTGCAGCTTCTTAGCATAGTTATTCTTAATACAGCAGTATGTTTGAACCTAAGGCTTTTGGTTGGTCTTCAAGGCCAGCTGCATGTAGAGTGAGCTGCAGTAATCTAGCTAAGAAGTGACAAGAATATGAGCAACCATTCACAGAAACCTTATTTCCACTAAAAGCTGCAACAGGCAGACCTACTGAAGCTGGGCAAATACCTACATGGCATATGACCACCATCCAGGGGTGCTATTCAGCAGGTTCTGACAGGTTCTGGAGAACCGGTAGCGGAAATTTTGTGTAGTTTAGAGAACTGGCAAATACCACCTCTGGCTGGCCCCAGTGGGGTGGGAATGGAGATTTTGCAGTATCCTTCCCCTGGAGTGGGGTGGGAATGGAGATTTTGCAGTATCCTTCCCCTGCCACACCCACTAAGCCACGCCCACAGAACTGGTAGTAAAAAAAATCTGAATTCCACCACTGCCACCATCCATTACCCTGCTGTCAAATTGAAGGTCACTGTATTATTGTGTGGAGCACAATCCCACCTACAATCAAAATTTGAATTATTCTAGAAGTGTTTATGGAGATTCTCAATCATCCAGGTCATGGTTGTCCCAAAGGTGCTTTTCCAAAAGGCAACTAGATTTTTTTTGTTTTTTTCCTTGAAAACGTTTCGCTTCTTATCCAAGAAGCTTCTTCAGAACTGAAGAGGTTTCTTCGATGAGAAGTGAAATGTTTTCAAGAAAATATCAAGGAAGTCCAATTGCCTTTTGGAAAAGCACTTTTGGGACAATCATTCTAGAACTTGCTGATTATTAGATTGGCACAATTCTATCTTTCTTGAGTTGACTGTGTGCCTGTTTTGGTCCACTCAGATTCTGTGAGCCTCCAGACAGCATGTCAAGACCCCTGCAATACACCACCTTCCGATCAGCCCAATATGCAACATATATATCTGGGTATTATGTCTACTAAAGGAATTTAGGGATGATCTAACTGAGATTGAAGCAAGTGTGAAATAGGAATGCAAAATAACCCTGCCTTAACTTTGTTTAGTACGAGAGAGCATAAAGAGAAACTTTCAAGTTTCTGTTACTATATTGCACAATAATAAACCAGAATTTGTGAAATTCCCACCGGATCTGTTCCTTGATCTGGCCTACCAGGAAGGTCAGAGAACTACAAATAAACGGATTCTGTCCAACTAAAAAATACCTAACCCAACTATTTGAACAGAAAGCAAAGAGGCTCTTACTTAGAAAAGCCATATTCCTACAAGTCTCCAACATGATTTCTTCATGGAGAACTTTCTGATCAGGGTCTAGCAGAGCCCACTCCTCCTTGGTGAAATAGATGACCACCTCCTTGAAGACTATGGAATCCTGAAAGAGGAATAAAGAAATCCTTTATTAAAAGACAGATTGAGAAATCTTTTAAGACCTCTTAGAAATCCCCAGAGCAGAAACTTGCAATAAAATAAACAAGATTTTTTTTTTCTGGCAAGTTTCAGAATTAAGGAAATAAGTGGACATAGCTCACATCCACTGGCTGAAATCACATTGGAGATAAAGGCTGATTAACTGTACAAAGGCTGATTAATGCTTCCACAGGATTTGATCTACTGAATGCACGAATAAAACATCATTCTAGATCTTCCCCATCCTGAGCTGTTTCTCGCATCCATCAGAGCTGCTCTATTCCAGAAAGTGGTTGGATGGCAGCTGATCAAGTGAAGCTTATTCATACAGTGTTACTGGTCAGGAAAAGGATTGTTTTTAGATAATAAATACAGTTTTAGCAGTAGAAGGGATGCATCTTGACTAAATCACATACGCAGTTCTGAGAATGGGGAAAAATTTCTTCCTACCTGAGCTGGAAGGACAACCCCCGTTTCCACTCCACCAGAAAGAGAAGCTTGATTTCCCAATGGGAGCTGAATCATTGTTTTGTTCTCTGTGGGGAGGACAAAGATGTAAAGAAATGGACATTTTTAAAGAATATACTTAATACGGTATGTTCTGGGGGAAGCTAAATATTTTGTGCCAAGAGGGGCAAAGTTTGACTGCAAAAGAAGCTCATGAATGAAAGTACAGGTAGTCCTTGACTTACGATCACAATTGAGCCCAAAATTTCCATTGCTAAGCAAGAAAGTTGTTAAGTGAATTTTGTCCCATTTTATGACCTTTCTTGCCACAGCTGTTAAGTGAATCCGACTTCCCCTTTGACTTTCTTTGTGAGAAGTCACAAAAGGTGATCACATGACTCCAGGACATTGCAACCATCATAAATACGAACCAGTTGCCAAGTACCCGAATTTAAATCACAAGACCACAGGGATGCTGCAACGGTCATAAGTATGAAAAACAGTCACTTTTTTCAACTTCAAACTATCACTAAACGAATGGTTGTAAATTGAGGATTACCTGTAGTTTGGAGAGCTCTTGATAACTTTTTGCCATTAGAACAAATTCCTTACCTGGTGGTCTGTCCTGAACTAGATCCTTTTGGGAGATGTCTCCTAAAAATAGATCCCTACGAGGTTTGAACAGATTCCCTCTTGCTTCAGAGCATTCAGTGACCAAATTAAGACAGGACGTCTTCACTTGCAACTGTAGACATCAGAAGGGAACGGGTTTAACAGAAATTGGACAAAATGTATTTCCAACTTTCACCCCACCTCTCCTTCTACTCCAGATTCATCTGTGGGAAAATAGCTTGGGTTTCTCCCAACTCCTGGGAAATGTTTCAGAAAAGACAACAAACACTTTAAGAAGTTATACTCCTTCCTTATACATACAATTAATAACTGAAAGCACTGAGGAGCTTTTAAGCTCCCATCTAGCTTTACTAATAAGAGCAAGATCCCTCCAATTTAAGGCTGGCCTGAGTCAAGACTATTACCGTATTTTTCGGACTATAAAACGCACCTAAATTTACTGGAGGAAAACAAGAAAGAAATAGTTTTTGGCTTTCGCATGTTGGATTTTCGCCCTCCCAGGCCCCCAGAAGCATTATGCAGTGCTCCGCATGGCCCGTTTTCACCCAAAACATGCCTGTTTTTGGCCTGCAGAGTGCTTCTGGGGGTGGGGGATGGTGAAAACGCGATGTGTGGAGAGTTTGGGAGGCCAAAAATGCGCATTTTCGCTCTATAAGATGCACCTAAATCTTCACCCACTTTTAGGGGGGGAAAAAGGTGGGTCTTATACTCTGAAAAATATGGTATATGGCCAGCTCTAAAATGGTTTGGAGGGACTGCATGTTTAAACTTTGAGATATTTATCATCACTCCCTCGGAACTAATCAGACCTTCATCTCTTCCTGCTTCTTCTCCTCCACTTGAGTCAGAAGAAAGCTTTCTGCCAGAGCCACTGCCTGAGAACTAGTCTCCACTCCACATTCCTTGACCCAGTTCTTGATCTCTGGGGGCAGGATAGCCAGGAGTTGCTCCAGGATCACCATGTCCAGTATCTGTGACTTTGAATTTCTCTCTGGCTGCAGCCACTGGGAGCAAAGATAATGAAGGTGGCTGCATATTTCTCGGGGGCCCTTAGTCTCCTGGTAGCAGAACTCTCTAAACATTTGTCGCTGGATGTCAGCGTTGATTTCTTCTTCATCTGGGATCTTCTGCTTGCATGTTTCCCAAATGTTCAGACTGGTCTCCCTCGGAAGGAGAGGGTGTACTGCTGTTTCCTCACATTCTGATCTTTTTCTATCCATTTTCCATCTATGCTCAATCGAAATTCCCAATGGGTAAAAAGCCTCTAAACCTTCTTCCATCTATAAAATCAGAATGTCTGAAAAGGTCCAGTGAGGAATCCAAACAGATCACTGAGCTCTCTTTGGTGACAAGTTTTTGTTTCTATGGAAACAGGAAGTTTGCAGATAAAACAGCATACATCAAGCTCCCAATCTGTGATCAAAAGAAAAAAAAAGAATATTAATATATGACAGAATTGTCCTAACCCTGACAATTTTCAATTTTTTTTCTAGTAATGTTCAACCAGAGTTAATGTTTGGGGAGAACATTTGCTACCAAAGGGCTTTTCAGATGGGAGACTGGGCTCTGTTTCTCCTAAACGGAATTTTCTCATTGCAAGCAAATCTTTGCTCTGAGAATACTTGAGAGATTTGAGTACAAGATAGTTTTATCAGCCTGAAAGCCAAGAAAAGATTGGACAATCATTTGTCTTAAATGGTATAGGATTTCTTGCTTGAGGAGGGAGTTGTATTAGAAGACCTCCAAGGTCCCTTCCAAGTTCCAACTCTGTTATCCTGTTAGTATCTCAGCAGGGCTCTATACTGATCTCCGATGGGCTTTTCTTGGTTAATTTTGTATCTTTTACAGTACAGTATTTTAGCCAGAAGTAGTATTCAGCAGGTTCTGACCAGTTCTGGAGAACTGGTAGCGGAAATTTGGAGTAGTTTGGAGAACCAGTAAATACCACCTCTGACTGGCCCAGCCCCCATCAATTCTCTGCCTTCCGAGTCCCAGCTGATCGGGTGGAAATGGGGATTTTGCAGTAATCTTCCCATGGAGTGGGGTGGGAATGGAGATTTTGCAGTATTGTTCCCCTGCCACGCCCACAGAACCGGTAGTAAAAATTTTTAAATCCCACCACTGATTCTAGCCCCCATAAGCAGCTCTACACCTGAAATCAAACGCAGGATGAAAGGATCAAAGTTGTCTTTTAAAAAGTAATTAAAAGCAGACTCTTCAACAACTTTACATAGTTTTACAAAAAGATCTATACTTTCTTAACAAACCCATAGCGTTTGTTGAAACTTTCTGAGATCAGCTGAAACCTCTTGATATATAAATTCAGCTTTCACTTCTGCAGACAATGTATGCGTTTGCTCAGGACAGCCCTCTCTTCTGAGATGCGACAAATTGCCCGTTTCGCTGCCCGCATCCCTTGAAAGGGGAAGCACCAGAGGCTCCAGCCTTCAGGAATACATAAACCGTCAACAAATTGCCCGTTTCCCTGCCCGCATGCCTTGAAAGGAGAAGCACCAGAGGCTCCAACCTTCAGGAATACATAAACCATCAACCAGCCAGCCTCTGGGTAAGCACAATGGGGGAAGTACGACCCACCCGTTTCCCTGACTGCATGCCAACCGCGGAGCTCAGTCTCATCAGAACATCTGCTTCTTGTGAAGCAACACAGATACCGTCGCAGGGCGTTAAGAAGACGCTTCCAACCACAACGAACCTCCGTGCACCAAAGCAAGGCGTTCCCGAGTTTTTCCTTCCCGGAAGTGTCAGTGGAAGATGGCTTTTTCCTAGAGAGTCCAGACACTCACTTCCTGTCCTCCTGCTCAGAACTCCAGCCGTGCATGTTAGAGAGAAGTCTGTTGGCTCGCAGGAGGATTGTTCCCAAGCACGCGACCGGAGTGAATGCGGCTCCCTCCGGATGGAAAGCGAAAGTTGCCACCGTATCACTGCAGAAAAAGCAGGGGAGCTGTTGGACGAGAAAGCCCGGGAAAAGGGGGAAGCCAGTAAGATATAGCTGGCCTTCGTGGTTGCCCAAACTCTGAGACCCCAACAGTTGGGTCCCGTTCCTCCACATTTGATCCGTTATTGCTAGTAAAGGCTTGGAGTGAATATTCCATGTTTTCTTTGCATGGGTCACAAGAAAAGATCTAAATCGAGGACTATCTCCTTTGCTGAGTGGGAAGATGCAGATAACTCCCCCAAATACAGGTAGTCCTCGATTTAGTGTTCACGTAGTGATCATTCAAAGTTAGAACGTCACCGAAAAAAGCGACTTATGACCATTTTTTCAATTACCATCTTTGCAGCATCTCCATAATCATGTGATCAAAATTCAGACGCTTGGTAATTGGTTCACATTTATGACCATTGCCAAAGTCACACGCTACACTGTTGTGACCTTCTGACAAGCAAAGTCAATGAGGAAGCCAGATTCACTTAACCAGATTACTAATTTATCAACTGCAGTGATTCACTTAACAACTAAGGCAAGACAGGTGATCAAAGGGGGCATAATTCACTTAACAAATGTCTCACTTAATAACATAAATTTTGGGCTCAATTGTGGTAAGTTGAGGACTACATGTAGAAGCCATTCTTATCGCCTAAGCTCTTTTTTTTTTAGAAGTCGCTGGGAGAGGGGGGGAAGTTTTTCCTTATCTTTTCAACCTTCACATAAATGAATTTTTCCTTAGTTTGGGCAGAAAGTGAGCTTGCAGAGTTCTGTAGGGAGATCTCACTGCAGAAAGAAAGAGCTGGGAATGCCATTTGGGATGGGGAAATAGAAGAGAAGAGAAGAGAAGAATTGGAAGGGACCTTGGAGGTTTTCTGGTCCAACCCCCTGCGCAGGCAAGAGACCCTCTCCCATTTCAGACAAATGGTTGTTCAGTGTCTTCTTAAAACCTTCCACTGTTGGAGGAAAGGTGTTCCACTGGTTAATTGTTCTGTCAGGAAATTTCTCCTTAGTTCTAGGTTGCTTGTGTCCTTGATTAATTTCCATCCGTTGCTTCTTGTCCTGCCTTCAGGTGCTTTGGAGACTAGGTTGACCCCACTCTTCTTCATGGAAGGAAATTTAATTGCCTCTTTTAATATCTTTTCAGGAGGGAAGGACTTTACAGGGGAAAAGCAGAGGAGCCTCAAGACCTCTCCTCGGTCGCCTTCTTCTCCCTCTGTGTTGCCAGTGAGTCGTCTTCTGATAACCTTTGCCTCCTAAGCCCCTTCAGGACCCCTATGTTTCTCCCAGGGGGAGTCTTTCTTCCTGCTCCCCAATTTCTAGCATCACCCTTCAAATGAGGCTTTGGGTCCTGCCCTGCTGCCCTCCCACCTTTGAGCCGGTTTAGAAAGCCACTGAAGGAGCTGCGGGGAGCGCAGGTCCCTCAGCCAAGAGTAGAAACGAGCCAAGATGAAGAAAAAAAAAACTTAGAAAAAATTCCCAATAACGGAGGGAAAAAACCTCCAGCAGCCCGGCAACCGTAGACGCTTCTGCCGCGCCGCCTTCACGGACTGAATCCGCTGCTCAGTCTGAGGGAACTGAGGGGAGCGCAGACACCGCGTAAAAAAAAAAAAAAAAAACTTCGCGCGAGCAACGGACAGTCCAGTCTGCACGGCAACCGCAGCCGCTTTCAACCGCGGTGCGCTCCCATTGGCCAACCGTCCTCCCCTCGGGCCAATCCCGGCGCCGCCGCGAGGGGCACGCACCACCGCGAAGAAGCCGTCCACCTACCGAGCGGGCGGTTGGGAGGCTCGGCTGCCTGTCCTGGGCGTGGGCGGAGCCGGAAGCAAGATCGCCTCTCTTTTCTCAGAGGTTTGAGGGGCGGCTGCCGCTGGTGGGTGAGGGGTGCACAATTGCGAGGGAGGGGGGGAGGGGCGGATCTCTGAGGGGAAATCTCTTGACCTGGCTGCCTCTCCCTCTCTGCCTTCTTACACGCTGGAGTGACTACGGTTTGTGCCCCTTCCCTTCTGGAGTCGCTTCAGGGCCTCCCACTGCAGATCCAGGGAGCAAACTGCAAGGCTGCAACTCCCCTGACTTTAGGGCGGGCGCCTGAGGGACCCCACTTGTGGGGCACACCCACACACCAAAGCAGGAAGATGCTGACTCTGGAGAATTGCTCTGCTGGATCTGCCCAAAGAATCCCCTCCGATCAGAGTGAAAAGGAGGGCATCTCCTCCGTGTAGTGGGAAGGCTTGAAAGGCAGGTGATTCCCAACAAGATGAACAGAGTTGGCGGGGACCTTGGAGGTCTTCTAGTCCAACCCACTGTTAAGGCAGGAAGTCCTATACCAGCAGTCCCCAAACTTTTGGGCTCCAGGGACTGGCTCCAGGTTTTTCCACGGACTGGAGGGCGCATGGTTTCATGTGCTGCCTGCATCCTGTGGATGCGGATTCATTTCTTTGCACAGCTGGTTTCTGGCATGCTGTAAAACAAGTGCCAGTCCATGGACTGGGGTTTGGGGACCCCTATCCAGTACCATTTCCGACAAATGGTTGTCCAATCTCTCCTTAAAATCCTCCAGTGTGTTGGAGCACAATCGTTCTACTGATTACTTGTTTTGTCATGAAATTTTTCCTTAGTTTTAGGTTGCTTCTTTCCTTGATTCATTTCCATCCATTGCTTCTTGACCTGCTTTCAGATGCTTTGGAGAATAGCTTGACTCCCCTCTTCTTTGTGGCAACCTCTTAGGCATAACCTTGGAAGTGAGTCTTCAAAAAACTGATGCTCCTTTGTATTATTTTCCATTGCAGGTTGGGAATAAGAAGCAACTTCATCCTCTGAAGGTCTTTCTTGCATGGAGACAAAAAGAATAGAGCAGCAAAGATGAATGAATGACACCGTTAAATTTCTCATCAGAGTTTTTATGACATTCTGGTTCTGTGAACTTTGAAGATGGCTTTGAAGACTTTTCACTCATTAGAGGGTGCAGTTGAGCCCAGAGGGAACATGAACCCAGGAAAACCAGCTTGGGAAGGACTGGCACTTTGTGATCCTCTTCAGGAGAGGACTGCAATAGATCAAAAAAAGGCAGGACACGGGATCCAGATTGAAAAAACGATTACTTTCTGCACAAAGAGTCAATCCTTCAGGGAGCTCCGCTATCAGGATGCTGAAGGTCCCCGAGGAATCTGCAGCCATCTCCACCATCTTTGCAATCAATGGCTGAACCCAGAAAAACATACAAAAGCCCAGATGCTGGATTTGGTAGTCCTGGACCAGTTCCTGGCCATTCTGCCTCTGGAGATGGAGAATTGGGTGCGGGAATGTGGAGCTGAGACCAGTCCCCAGGCAGTGGCTCTGGCTGAAGGCTTCCTCCTGAGTCAGACAGAGGAGAAGGAGCAAGAAGAGGTGCAAATCTAATTGTTTACAAGTGAGGGAATAATGCCAGTGTGAAATTATTGGGGCATTTTTATATTTTCACGCACAAATATTTTTGAAAGTGGGTTGTTCTGTGTTTCTGTGTTCCCACATGTGGTACTTCTAACATTTTTCTTTGCTCTTCTTCACAGTTGCCAATAGAGATGCCCGTTCAGGATTTGATGGCTGAGCATCCTAAGACAAGAAGTGATCTGTTAAATCCTTGTCAGAACAATTCAGTTGGGGGAATTTCTCTAAAGGATCTGAATCAAGACATGTCACCAGGTAAGGGAGGGATCCCTTCTTTTATAGTGAAGTTCTTAAGAGCATTCAGAGAGTTTTTATTTCTTATTTTTTAAAATCAGCTCATGGTCCTGTGTTCTACAATAGCATTATTTATAGTTTTTCCCTGAATTTATACAGCATTTTTTTAAAAAAGTATCTATTTCCTCCATCTTTCAGGGGCAGAGAACAGAGACATATACCAGCTGGTGGTAGGAGAAACGTCTCTTTCCGATGAAGCAGAAGCAGATGTTGGGTTTTCAGCGCAGGTAGGAAGAAAATTTCTTGTGCTCCCCAAAAATGCAAATATGGTTAAGGCAAGAAGCATCCCCCACCTACATTTCAACCTCTGTTCCAACATGAGACTCTTTACACCTCAAGAGGTCCGTGTGGCTTGTTCTTTGCTTATATCTTCAAATATTTCATTAGTTTATCAAAATATAAAATACAGATATACAAAAAGAAGAAAATAAAGGGAAAACAAGGGAGGAAAAGGGGAAGAGAAAAAATGTAGGGTAAAAAGTGGGGGGAGAAAAGTATTGACTTCTCATATATATAAAACTTGTAGAAATGGCTTATCTATCATCTCTCTCTCTATATCTATCTATCTATCTATCTATCTATCTATCTATCTATCTATCTATCTA
>WNWU01000393.1:77754-114329 GCA_012654045.1 Ptyas mucosa | reverse complement strand
CTATCTATCTATCTATCTATCTATCTATCTATCTATCTATCTATCTACCCTGTTTCCATCAAAATAAGACATCCCATGATAATAAGCCCAATTGGGCTTTTGAGTATATGGCAATAAGGCCAAGCGCTTATTTCAGGGTTCAAAAAAATATAAGACAGGATCTTATTTTCAGGGAAACGCGGTATCTACTTACCTACCTACCTACCTCTATCAGACATTTATATAACAACAATTCTTTCTACTCAGCAAAATCTTTGGGGTGGAAATTTCATTTCCCCCCCAAAACACAAAAATCCAAAAGCAATTTCCAAGTAGAAACAAAATGAATATTGTTCTTTTCTTTAATCAAAGCAGACAATTTAGCCATCTCTGCTAATTCCATCAACTTGAATGAAAAGATAGAACTGGAGCAGCTCTGAGGGATGGAAGGCAGAGCTGGAACTGATGCATCCAGAACAAATCTGTGATTTGGGCCTTCACGGGCACTGAATCTGGGGAGATGCAATGAAGTTAACCGGTCTTTCGGACCCTGATGGTGTTAAGGGAAGATGGAGAAGGAAACCTTTCCTTTTACTCTCTCAAATTCTGAAAACAGCCAGAAAAAGGTTTATGAATGCCACTGCTTCACAGGTCTTGTGAGAGAATTTGATTTCTCCCAGCTTTCCTATTAGTAAGAAACTTTTGCTTCTCTTTCAGGGTTCCATATTCTTCAAGGAGTTGTCCATCTGCTTCACCGAGGAGGAGTGGGGTCTGCTAGATTCTGATCAGAAAGCTCTGCATGGGGAGGTCATGCTGGAGATGTCTAGGAATGTGGCTTCTCTGGGTAAATAATCCCTTTTTGTAATTTGTCCAAATACAGGTAGTCCTCGACTTAAAACAGTTCATTTAGTGACTGTTTGAAGTTATAACGGCACTGAAAAACGTGAGTTATGACAGTTTTTCACACTTAAGACCAGGTGTGAAATCCAGCAGGTTCTGATAGGTTCTGGAGAACCGGTAGTGGAAACTTTTTAGTAATTTGGAGAACCGGTAAATACCACCTCTGGCTGGCTTCAGAGTGGGGTGGGAATGGAGATTTTGCAGTATCCTTCCCCTGCCACACCCACCAAGACACACCACACCCACAAAGTCACGCCCACAGAACTGATAGTAAAAAAAAATTGGATTTCACCACTGCTTAAGACCATCACAGCGTTCCCACAGTCATGTGATCAAAATTCAGATGCTTGGTAACTGACTCATATTTATGACTGTTGCAATCTCCTGGGATCATATGATCACCTTATGTAACCTGACAAGCAAAATCAATGGGAAAACCAAATTTATTTAACTATGTCGCTAACTTAACAACTGTAGCGATTCACTTAACAACTATGGCAAGAAAGGTAGTAAAATGGGGCAGAACTCACTTAACAAATGTCTCCTTTAGCAACAGAAATTTAGTGCTCAATTGTGGTCGTAAGTCGAAGACTATCTATAGTTTGATATCACAATTAGTTAGAAGAATATATTTTGTTTCGTCTGTGATATTCCCTAACCAGTAAATCATCCTGCCTGTTAAATTCTGTAAGTGGAAGTTTAGATAATATGTATCAAACTGGCAACTGTATGCATCATTGACAATCAAAAGCCAGATATCACATCTTGCTTAAAAGGATCTCTACTGGCAGTTAGGAAAGGGATCCTGGGAGTTTACGCCAAAAAAATAAATACCAATCTATTCTGAGGTTGTGAAAAATTAAAATCCATTCTTGAACTTACATTGAATTTAAAGAAAAAATCAATAGGAAATGAATCATGCATAGCATAGAACCAGTGAATAAACAAAATAGTTTCTTGCTCACTAACAATATGGATCTCTCCATTAAAATAAAATGTAAGATACTTAGGAGAATACAGAATAACAGTTGGAAGGGACATCAGGTGTTCTAGTCCATCCCCCTGCTTAGGCAGGAGACCCTATATATCATATCAGAAAATGGTTGTCCAATTTCTTCTTAAAAATCTCCAGTATTGGAGCACCTACAACTTCAGGAGGCAAGTTGTTCCACTAATTAATTGTTCTCACTATCAGGAAATTTCTCCTTAGTTCTAGGTTGCTTCTCTCCTTGATTAGTCTCTATCCATTGCTTCTTGTCCTGCCTTGAGGTGCTTTGAAGAATAGGTTGGCCCCCTCTTCTTTCAGGCAGCCCCTCAAATACTGGAAGACTGTTCATATGTCTCCCCTACGCCTTCTTTTAATTAAACTAAATGTACTACCTAGAGATAAACTAGAAAAAAGGAATGATTTCAGTAGATGGCTTAACTGGACACCCCCCCCCCCCCCCTGTTTCTTTCTCTCTCAAGCAGGCAGTGAACGGAAGAACGAAATTTATCAGGAATCAGAAGAGGCACCCATACAGATTCTAAAAGTTGAAGTGGGAGAAGAGAATCAATGGCAACCAAAAAGTGAAGATGGAATCCAGCTAAAGGATCAACAGGAAAAAAATCCTCCTCTTTTATCTCTGGAAATCTATGACTTGCTGGCCCAAGGTCTTCATAGAGAGGGGATGGGACAATATTTCAGTAACCCATGTGAATGGAGACAGGAAGGGAACAGGTATAATCAGAACTGCCCTCCTCATTGGAGAGATGAGATGGGGGGGAAAGCATTTGAATGTAAGGACTATGAAAACAACTGTAACTACTCCAGGAACCTTGTTTCCCATCCAAGGAAACACACGGATGAGAATCCATATAAATGTATAGTGTGTGGAAAGAGTTTCACAAGGAATGATAAACTTACCGCCCACGTAAGAATTCATACAGGGGAAAAACCGTATAAATGCACCGAGTGTGGAAAGAGCTTCAGGAGAAACGACATACTTATTTCCCATAAAAGGATCCACACGAAAGAGAAACCATATACATGCATGGAATGCGGAAAGAGTTTTAGCCAATGCAGTAGCCTTATCAATCATAAAAGGATCCACACTGGGGAGAAGCTGTATCAGTGTACGGAATGTGGAAAAAGTTTCACAAGGAACGATGCATTGATTTCCCATAAAAGAATTCACACCGGGGAGAAGCCGTTTAAATGCTTAGAATGCGGAAAGAGCTACAGTCACTCCAGAAGCCTTATTTCTCACGAAACAACCCACAAAAGGGAGAAGCCCTATCAGTGCATGGAATGTGGAAAGAGCTTCAGCCGATGCAACAGCCTTACTTCTCACAAAAGGATCCACACAGGAGAGAAACCGTATAAATGCGTGGAGTGTGGGAAAAGCTTCAATCACTCCAGTAACCTTAGAACCCATACAAGTATCCACAGAGGAGAAAAACCACACAAATGTATGGAGTGTGGAAAGAGCTTCACGAGGAGCACAGATCTTACTTCCCATAAAAGGATCCACACGGGAGAGAAACCCTATAAATGTATGGAATGTGGAAAGAGTTTCACTCATCCCAATACCCTTACTTCTCATAAAACCATCCACACTGGGGAGAAGTCATATAAATGTACTGAGTGTGGAAAGAGCTTCAGTACAAACAGTTCTTTAACATCCCACAAAAGGATCCATACAGGGGAGAAGCCATATAAGTGCATGGACTGTGGAAAGAGTTTCAGGACAAGTAGTTACCTCACTTACCACAAAAGGACTCACACGGGGGAAAAACCCTACCAATGCCTAGAGTGTGGGAAAAGATTTAATCATCCCAGCACCCTTGCTTCCCATAAAACAATCCACACAAGGGAGAAACAATATAAATGCCTAGAATGTGGAATATGTTTTACACAGAGTTGTCACCTTACTTCCCACAAGAGAGCCACAATGGGATTTAACTATATAAATGCTTAAAATGGGGCGAGACCTTTCATTCTTGTGACTTGATAGCCCATATCAGAAACAGCATGGAAAAAACAAGTGTTTCAATGAGAATATTCTGGTTACTTGACCTTAAAGAGAGATGACCACATAGGTTAGAAAGTTGGTAATATTCCTTCCCTGAGATTATACAGGTAGTCCTTGATTTACAACCGTTCATTTAATAACTGTTCAAAGTTACAACAGCACTAAAAAGGGGGACTTGTGTCCGTTTTTCACATGACTGTTGTAGCATCCCTATGGTCATTTGGATGCTTGGCAGCTGGTTGATACTTATGATGGTTGCAGTGACCTGAAATCATGTGATCAACTTCTGCAACCTTTTGACAAACCAATAGGGAAGCCAGATTCACTTGACGACCATGTTACTAACTTAACAACTGGAATGATTCACTTAAACTCTGCCAAGAAAGCTTGTAAAATGGGGCAAATGTCTCACTTAGCAACATCAATTTGGGTCGTAAGTTGAAGACTACATGTATATGGTCTTTGATGATAAGCAGGGTTGAACCTTTCAGATGGTGGTCCAGGAAAAAAAATCTACATTTGAGTTTCTTTCTCTTATCAACATAACAACTATATATTTATTCCCTTGTATTTTTAATGATTTTCCTTGCAATGTCAAGGCTAATGATCAACCTTACAAGAGGCTTTGAGAGCCACACCCAGATTTTCCAAGGGTCCACTGCGGTGGTGATTGTGCAGTTTACGCTGAGCTTTCAGATGGTAGGATAGACCCTGCTTTGACTTCCTTCCCACCCCGACCCCCCAAGCAACATATAAAATGCCAGAGAAAGGCAGAAATAATATTTTTCCTCAGTGTTTCATAAAAATAGTTTTAGAAATATCTAATTTGCTTGTAAGGGGGCAGAATGGCTCAGCAGTTAAAGATGCTGAGCTTGTTAGCTGGAGGGCTGACAGTCTGCGTTCAAGACCCAGACACCATGCAACGGGATGAGCTCCTTGCCCCAGCTACTGCTTATCTAGCAATTCAAAAGTGTGCAAATTGGAATAGATTACTAGATACCACTTAGGTGGGAAGTTAATAGCATTCTATGCACCTTGGTGTATAGTCATGCTGGTCACATGACTACAGAAATGTCTTCAGGCAATACTGGCTCCCTTGGCTAAGAAATGGAGATGAACATCACCCCCTAGAATCGGACATTGGCTGTAGGGGTACCATTTACCTTTAATTTGTTGTATTAGAAGCTAAAGGATGTGATCTCTAAACAAAAATGATCAATTTATAAGCTTACCTCAAAATTGTAGAAGAATTTAAATTCCAAAGAGTCAGTTCAGATATTTCTGCTGATTAAAGATAATAAAGTTGAGAATGCTGTATGAATGTTCATAATGTTGCCTTTTTAAATGTAATTATGATTAATATGCTTAGGATGAGATTTCATAGAAATGAATGGGATATGGAAAAACCTTCCAACTGCAGTGACTTTATACAAAGCATACTATTTAAAAATAAAGTATAGGAAGAGGCAGAGTTCAAATCTTACTCCGTGTGACACAAATCAGAGGTCAGGATCTAAAAATGCATTGAATGAATGAAAAGTTGCAGCAATACCAGAATTCCTTAATATGCATGTAATCTCAAGGTCTTTAGAACCTCAGATTTCTGCAGTGCAATTTGATTGAATATGGTCTCTAAATTGCTATTGGCATGGAAGATGGGTGCCTGATTATTAAATTGATATTAAATTAATGATGTACCATCAAGTCAGTGTTGACCCTTAATAATCACGTAGCTAGATTTTCTTGATGATCTTCCACTAACTTGATCTTCCCTGATTAAATGGCACAACTAATATCGATTCTAGGGGATGAGGTGGCTCAGTGGCTATGACACTGAGCTTGTTGATCGAAAAGTCGGCAGTTCAGCGGTTCGAATACCTAGTGTCATGTAACGGGGTGAGCTCCCATTACTTGTCCCAGCTTCTGCCAACCTAGCAGTTCGAAAGCACGTAAAAAATGCAAGTAGAAAAATAGGGACCACCTTTGGTGGGAAGATAACAGCATTCTGTGCGCCTTTGGCATTTAGTCAGGCCGGCCACATGACCACGGAAATGTCTTCGGACAGCGCTGGCTCTTCGGCTTTGAAACGGAGATGAGCACTGCCCCCTAGCGTCGGGAACCACTAGCACATATGTGCGAGGGGAACCTTTACCTTTATCTTTAATACCGATTCTAAAACTACCAGATTTAATTAAGTTGAATTATATAAATTAAAAAAAAAGTTGACCTTGTTTAGGAGTCAAGACCCAAAGAGAGGCAGTTTTCAATATCATTCAGCATCTGCAGGAAGTTCAGCAGGTTGGTGGACACCTTATGTAGTGTCCAAGGTCTTCTGAAAAAAGTGTATCTTATTTTTAGGTTATAAAAGAGATATTTATCCAGACATTTGTAAAAGAACAAGTTCCCCCAGGATTGGCCTCTCATTTTTCTTCTTCAGTAGGTCCCTGATTAAAGTTTTTACTGATCTTTTTTGAGTATCAATAAATGAATGACATTCTTGAAGCATTAGTTTCAAATTGATTTTGGCAAGATAGACGGATAGGTTGAAAATAATAGAATGAGTCCATGCAAAGATCTTCATTTAAGAAAAAGAAATTGAATATACAGATATAAAATTAGGATATTTGGTTTAGTAATAATAATTTTGGGGGTTATATGAAGTCTCAGCTTTCCAGACACAGGTTTGTTATTTTCTTTGAGTTCATTATGCAGTCTCTGTAAACAATTTAATCTGTTTATAATATCTGTAATTATTGAATGTGTAACTTTTATAAAACACTCAAGTTTTTCCTGGAGGTCTGATTTGATTTTGTTTTCTCTGGTTCTGCTGTTTTTGATTTATTTGTTTGATTTAGAGATGCTTCATGATTCAGGGTGGCATGTTGAGTGTTTTAATTGAAATAGTGGTGAAAAACACAACTTAAAAAGAATAGAAATCCTGGAAATCAAAACACTGTGAATCTCATTTTAATTCCTCTTCATTGATTCATTGTGTCCCATTCTCATTTTTTGACACAATTCTCCAGATTATCTTTTTTTCTTCTTCTTAGAGATATAATTACCAGTAGTGGAAATCTTCAGGAGAACATCAAATAAATCTGTGAGCAGAACAATTCTGATTATTAATATAACTTAAACTAACTCTTATCTATCTCTGTAAGAAGGAGGGAAGGGGAATCAAGTCAAATTTTGAAGGTTATGTTAGCCAGTCTAGATCAATACAGTATAATTCTAGTCCACTTTGGAGTCTTTCCTGATATGGCCAACTTTTTAGGCTGACAGTGTCAGGCCTGCTGCAGTTTAGGACTTTAGGAAGGAAAGGCCCTCGACTCCATTTGGTTGAAGTGATACGTTTTTTTAAGGTTACGTGGTTGTAGCGAAAGAGACTAGATCTGAAGATTTCCGCATAAAATATTACATTTTCCCCTTTCCCTGACCCTCTCACCCCACTTCACCAATCCATTTCTGTCCAATGATGTGCCGTTTAGATGTTCTGGGAATAGTTCAGATGTTTGGCACCGTTTGGTGTAAATTCACATTCTTTTCCCAGGCCAGGTGTCAGGATTCCGACTGATTTCGCAGGTTGTAGAAGTCCCTCCTTCCGGCCACTGTGGGTCTGCGTGGAGATGACCTTGACGTTGCTGGCTGGAATGTGCTTTGTTTTGACTGAAATGCAAGTTCCTCGCTGCAGCTGTGAGGCTTGATTCCCCATCCCCCTGCCGATGGCAACTCGAGAGCAGGTCAGGAATGCTTTGCGAGTTGACACCAGGTGTCGTTGAAGACAAGTACATGCCGGTTCTCACACCTCTGTTTTCTGTCAAGGCTGTCACTCCTCCCTTCCTGCTCATCTCTACTTTCACATTCCATTGCCCTTTCCTCCCGCTTAGCATTTATGATAGGATGCCTGCAAAGCATAGAAGCTGAAGATAGCAGATCTGACAGAAATAGGCCAAAGGAGTTATTACAGCTCCCAGTCTGAGGAGGAATACAAGAGAAGAAAATCCATTATTGACAGTGGCTTTCTGTTCCCCTTTCGCTCCCCTGGTGATAAAACCAGTCCAGGATTTGTGTGGAGGTGAGTGTTATCTCAGTGGCTGGCAGACCACGCTGTGTAAACAAGCACTTCTGCAGAGTCTTAATCTCATGAGGAATGCAAAGACAGGATATCTGGTGGGGACCTTATCTCAAGCATGCAAACCCAGGCACGTAGCATTGTGTGACACAGGAAGAGCACAAGAGAAAAACGAGGTGTTCACGTGAAAATCATGAGCCTTCTGTAACCAATCAGTACAAGTAAACGATGATTAATGTTTTGCCATGGTAGCTGTAAAATGACAATAAAAGGGAGCCTTTTGGATGGAGTCAGGGTGCCTTCCCCAAGGTGCCTTCCCACCGAAGGGCCTTCCCCAAGGTGCCTTCCCACTGAAGGGCCTTCCCGTGAACCATCATCCTGCCTACGCGTCTTTCTTCATCGAAACAACAGATTTGCATGCAGTGGAAGAGATGGAAATAATCAATAGAACAGAGCCTTGGTAGTACAGTGGTCTAAAGCACCCTGTTATTAACACCAGCTGCCTGCAATTATTGCAGGTTCGAATCTCACCAGGCTCAAGGTTGACTCAGCCTTCCATCCTTTCTAAGGTAGGTAAATTGAGGACCCAGTTTGTGGGGGCAGTAAGCTGACTTTGTATAAAATATACAAAAGTATGAAGGCTATTGCTTAGCACATTGTAAGCCGCCCTGAGTCTCCGGAGAAGGGCGGCATATAAATCCAATTAAAATCAAATTAAAAATAAAATAAATAAATAGAACCGAGCTGGAAGCGACCTTGGAGGTCTTCTAGTCCAGTTTCCTGTTCAAGCAGGAGACCCTATGCCATTTCAGACAAGTGACTGTCCAGTCTCTTCTCAGAGACTGGATGATCTTAATTAATTAAATTGATTTGCCCTCCATCTCTCCCTCTGGACAACCTTTGCTTTTCATCAAGGCAGAACCAGGCTTATCCTGGTTTTGCTCCTGAAAAAGAGGAAGAGAAGAAAACGGAAAAATGAGCAATCTATCTTTCTGTCCCTCCTGGAATTCGGAAAAAAAAGGAATCAACTCCCTTATGAAGACTTGTGCCTTGATATCTTGAAGTTAATATATTGGGAAGATGGATCAAGAATCAGACATAGGGCTCTGTTATGGGAAGATCCCTCTCAGCGACCCCTTTGCTTCCCGCAAGTGGGAGGGGGAAGCTCCTTCACAAAGAGATGAGACCACCTTCTCCTAGCCCCTTAGAGAACACATGTGCCCTTTCATTATGGCACACCAAATCCTTCTCCATGTCCAAGGAGGATTCTACTATTAGAAGAATTTACTTGGTCTGAATTTGAGCCGGATCGCAAATACACATATAATGTACAATAAACACAAATGGGCAGCTTCTAGATGTTATTAATTCAGCCATGTACAATGGTTGCCTACATTGTTAGGGGTCTACAAGTAGATGTGTAAACATAATGACAAGCAAAGTTTGATGTTTAGATATGCAGACTGAGGTGTTCCTACCTTGGGCATTGATCCTGAGATATGTGTTGGCTGTGCAATTTAGAATGTTACCCTGAGGTCATTTGAAATCAGAAAGGAAGATCCTCCCTAGGTATGGATTATTATGAGGGGATCTGGCATTTTCCCTTATCTTGAGGGGATTCTTTGGTAGAGCCAGTGAGGGTGCAAGTGTAGGTTAGGACTGTATGTTTATTCTGAGGTTCCAACAGTTCGGAGAGCTTCTAAAGAGAATTGGGAATGAAGAGGATTGGGAAGTATTAAAAAGACAAAATATTATATTTCCCTGGATGAGAAATTGAGACGCATGCTCTTGGAGACAGAAACTCAGCCCCAGTTCCCTGCCCCAGCAGATATTTGGTGCCCATTAAGGACTGGGCCAGCCTATCTACAAAACAAAAGACCTCAGCTCCAGGGTGTTGGGATTAAGACTCAAGGACAAGATAGGATTATCTATCAACAGAGCTCACCACATGGCACAACCAAGTCCCTTCATTACATCACCCAGCAAGGTTCAACCAAACTTGGTTCAGACAAACATGACTCTGCATGGGAGTTTGCAACCAATAGGATACATGCCCTTGGCACAGGAACAGGAAGCTCAAGTTCAAAGCCCAAGAGAGGGTATAAGTAACACTTTCCACTCCATGTGGTCAGCTATCCAGGACTTCAAACCCATGTGGTCCTGTTCACCATTAAACTATCTTTCCAAGCAGCCTCCATGTTTCCAGTGTCTTTCTCCCCACTTGGAACTGAACCACGATAAGACATTTTTTCCAACAGGAGCAAATCAAAAGTTGAGGGCTACCTGTACTTTCTTTGTATGCAATTAGGTCACTGCAGTGTTGGAAGACTTTTCTATACATTTCTGAATCCTCCTCCTAAATTACCTATATTAAAGGTAGTTCTCCCTTAACGACTGGTTGTTTTAACAACTATTCAAAGTTATGACAGCCATAGAACGGGTTCCTTATAGCCCCGTGATGCCGAACCTACGGCACGCGTGCCCAAAGTGGCACACGGAAGCCATGTCGCCTGGCACGCGCAGGCTTGCCTGTTTTGTCTTCCAGGTTCCTGGCGTGCATACGCGTGAGGTGATCAGCTGTCCTTCGCACACGTGGCAGTGCCAGAAACTGGTTTGTGCATGTGGGTTGGCCAGCTGATTGTTGGGTGTGCATACATGCTAGAACCCGGAAGTTCGTTTTTTTCAGAGTGCGGTCCGGATGAGCGTGCGCGTGTGATGTTTCTGCACGACCTCTTCGGCACTCGAAAAGGTTCACCATCACTGTTATAGCCCTTAAAGCACCCTCGGCCATTATAAATAGTCTGCTGCCCTCCCCTAATGATCACATCACTGCATGAATGAGTTTGCTTAATGACCGACGTGCTCACTTAACTGTAGTGAAAAAGGCTGGAAAATTACTTCCGGTTGTGTGACTCCCTCAACTCACAACCACAATTCTGGGTGTAAGTCAAGGACTACCTGTAATTAATCATAATAAGTATGTTTAAAAAGGCAACATTATGAATATTTACCAAACATTATAATCTTTCCTATCTTTAATCTGCATAAACAAATTGCCTTATAGAGGGCCTCTCGCACATTTAAAATGTTTCCATCATTTTGAGAGAAGTTCACAGGCCAGCCAATTTTACACAGGAAACCAACTGTTTGGCTTCAAGCGTACGCAAATTGCAAGACATATAATTTTATGAAACATTGAGGAAAAATGCTTTTTAAGAGAATGATTTAAAACACACCAAAGAATTTGTTAAAGAATATTCTAAGACTGAGTCTGAAATACAGATCTGCACAAATGATGAACATGTAATTACTAAAATGAACAAAGTTTTATTGAAATTTGAAATGGAAGAACAAGTGAAAAAACATATGATAAAGTGGGCTAAAGATACTGGTTATAATATAGATGAGGGGAAAACATGGTTCAAAGAATTGAAATTTACATTGTTATAATGTTAATATTTTTATAAGATAATGTATCATTGGTATGTCACCAGAAATTGTTTAGAATGTATGAAGGCACTTCATTATGTTGGAAATCTGAAGAACAAACGAAGGACATTTTATCATCTTTGGTGGACATGTAAGAAATCTAGAAAATTTTGGATCCATATACATATACTAATTCAGAAGTTTTTAACAATTAATATACAACAAACCACAGGTATTTCTTTTAGGAATGATCTACAAACAGTTGGAAAAAGTCATGGAATTTTACTTTTTGTACATGCTAACTGCAGCAGCACTATTATATACACAAAAATGGAAAGTTTCAGGATTACCTACGGTAGAAGAATGGTTGATGAACATGATGGAACTTCTTTAATCAGAGAAAAGACATTATCTATATATTACAAAAACTATCGTGTCCGTAACCTGTAACTGGTCAAAATGGTGCATTGTAGGACAAAACGTTTTAAACCAAGATTCCCCAAATGAGCGAATTTACAGAATGCATTCAAAATCCAGGCGCCTGTGGGATTGAAATTTGGAAAAATTGTGGTTGCATCGGTGTTGCCCCTTTGCCATCTACAAATTTAGTCCTCTCGATGCCAGATAAACTGGCCCCACCATTAATTGCTGGAGTGCAGTCAGACGCAGTCAAGCTAGCAGGAAGTTGCAAATCACACCAGCATGGCTATATGCAGGGGTGGGTTCCACTTACCTTTACTACCTGTTTGCAGTGGGAGCGCACGCGCTTCTGCGCATGCGCAGATCGCCCATGATGACATCGTGGGGGGTGGGCGGAGCCTGCCGGTTTTACTACCAGTTCTATAGAACCAGACTGAACCGGGAGCAACCTACCACTGGCTATATATATGCCAAAAGCGCATGGAACGCTGTTACCTTCCCGCCGAAGTGGTATCTGTTAATCTACTCGCAGTTGCATGCTTTCAAACTGCTAGGTGGGCAGGAGCTGGGCCAATCAATGGGAGCTCAATCAGGTCTCGACCCTGGCTGTCAGTTTTCCAGCTGACAAGCTCAGTGTCTTTACCCACTGAATGATCACACCCATTTTAACAGTCTAACATACTACTAAAACTCTCATGTCTGATATTTTGTAACCTTCAACTGGGTGAAATGCTGCATCACAGGCCAAAACTTTGTCAACAAAGATCCCTCAAATGGGATAACTTACAGAATGCCAGGACCCATTACTTCCAAGGGATTGAAATTTGGGGGTTTTTTTTTTGCCATTTTAGCGCCATTACGCTGCTGTTCAGTGCTGCCATGGTCAGCTGTGGTAAGATGATCTTCCTTTTCAATATTCCGACAGCTTCCCACAAGTCCACAGGGAGCTTGGAAGGAACGGATATGATAGCTGACATTCCTTGTCATCTTCCCACTAGCTTTTTGCTAGTGGGAAACTTCCAGTAAGTTTTTGCTTACTGGAAGCTTGCAGGGAGATCAATGGAAAAATGATGCACCCTCCCTCAGTTCCTCTGCACTTCCACAGCTGTTGGCCTCTCATTCACTGCCTTACTCCTGTCCCCATCAGACAGCACACACTTACCAACATGATAGGAAGGAGGGAAGGAAGGAGGGAGAATAGGGAGGAAAATAGAGGAAGCTATTCCTTTGTATCTTTTTTTCAATTCTTCTTTTACTTTGTTCTGTTCTTGCACTTTTAACTTTCTCTTTGATTTATTTTCTATTTTTTTAAATAAAATCTTCCATAAAATTGTACGTATAAAATAATTGATACATTGCTTGGGAAGAAAAAAAAAGAAATTCAAACCAGAATCAAACCTATCATCTGAGAGTTCATACTGTTCATACTGCTTGAAAATCAAATTTTTATTTCCTCCTGAGCACAAAGAGTTTTTGAAAGATAGGATATTACTCACCCTCAAAAGCCAGGTGTGATCACAAATAAATTAGTAGTGAATTGGGTATACATATACATCTTTTTGAGGAAAACTAAAATGAATTGTCACACATGCCAATAATTTTTTCCATGCACTTTCCTTCATGGGTGATCAGATCAGATCCCCAAAATGAAAGTTATTAACGCATTTATGCATTTATATACTATGTTTCCCCCAAAATAAGACCCTGTCTTATATTTTTTGAACCTTGAAATAAGCACTTGGCCTTATTGCCATGTGCTCAAAAGCCCGATTGGGCTTATTATCAGGGGATGTCTTATTTTGGGGGAAACAGGGTAGTTAATCTTCACTGTGGATTTTTTGATGGGAAATAAGGTGAGAACTTTGAGTGAAGCCCTTTCCACATGCCAGGCACTTATATTTCCGCTGTCCTGTGTGGATCCTTTTATGGGAAGCAAGATTGCTGGAGTGGTTGAAACTCTTTCCACACTCTACACAGTGATAGGGTTTTTCTCCTGTGTGGATCCTTTTGTGGGAAGTGAGGGTGCTAGGGTGACTGAAACTCGTTCCACACTCTGTGCATTGATAGGGTTTCTCTCCTGTGTGGGTCCTTTTGTGGGAAGTGAGGGTGCTAGGATGATTGAAGCTCTTCCCACAGTCCATGCACTGATAGGGTCTCTCCCCTGTATGGACTGCTTTATGGAAAGCAAAGGTGCTAGAAAGATTGAAGCTCTTTCCACAGTCCGGGCATTGATAGGGTTTTTCCCCCGTGTGAATTCTTTTATGGGAAGTAAGATAACTGCTTGTCCTGAAGCTACTTCCACATTCTATACATTTATACGGCTTCTCGCCTGTGTGGATCCTTTTGTGGGAAGTTAAAGAACTGTTTGTTCTGAAGCTCTTTCCACATTCCACACATTTATACGATTTCTCCCCTGTGTGGATGGTTTTATGGGAAGTAAGTGTATTATAGTGAGTGAAGCTCTTTCTGCACTCCTTGCACTGATGCGGTTTCTCTCCTGTGTGGATTCTTTTATGGGAAGTAAGATCTGTGCTCCTTATGAAGCTCTTTCCACAATCCGTGCATTTATGTGGTTTCTCCTTTTTGTGGATACTCTTATGAGTACTCAGATTACTAGAGTGACTGTAGCTCTTTCCACACTCTTTGCATTTATAGGGTTTCTCCCCTGTGTGGATCCTTTTATGGGCAGTAAGATCTGTACTCTTTGTGAATCTCTTTCCACACTCTGAGCATCCATATGGTTTCTCCCCGGTGTGGATTCTGATATGGTTGACAAGTTTGTCATTCCTTGTGAAGCTCTTTCCACACTCTGTGCATTTATATGGCTTCTCCCCTGTGTGAACTCTAATGTGGGCGATAAGTTTATCGTTCCTCGTGAAGCACTTTCCGCACTCTGTGCATTTGTATGGTTTCTCCCCTGTATGAATTCTTAAATGGGTGATAAGTCTATCATTCCTTGCAAAGCTCCTTCCACAAACTATACATTTGTATGGATTCTCTTCGATGTGGTTCATTTCATGGGAAATAGGTTTGTGGAGGTAGTTGAAGTTGTTTTCATAATCCTTACATTCTAATGTTTTTTTCTCCATCTCATCCCCCCAATAAGATGGGGAATTCTGATCATACCGGTTCCTTTCCTGTGTCCATTCACATGGCTGAGTAAAGTTCGATTGTTCTTCAAATATTTTATCAAAGTTTAAATACTGCCCCATCCTTTCTCTATTAAGTTCTTCTTGGGTCAGCAAATCATAGATTTCCAGACATAAAGAGGGAGGATTTATTTTCTGTTGATCCTTTAATTGGATTCCATCTTCACTTATTCGTTGCCATTGATTTTGGAAGGTTTCTTCTCCCAGTTTAACCTTAAAAACCTGTAAAGGCTTGTCTTCTGGTTCCTGGTAAATCTCATTCTTTCGCTCATTGCCTGATTGAAAGAGAGAAAAAAACCATGGAAAAAAATTATTCCTTCTCTTTCTCATAGAGAAGACTCATGAAAATACTAAGGACAATCAAGAAATCAAACAACACAAACAATCATATTCAAATTATCCTACTTCAGACATATGCAAAGACCTGAGTCTCTGGAGAAGGCTCTAATGTTGGAAAGTTGGAAGGCCAGACTTCTTCGCATGAAGAACCACCATAAGTTGGATTTACTTACAGTGGCAATGAATGTAGTGCCGTGAACAGTGATGATGCAGTGGTTAGAATGAGTACTTCAGGCTACTTTTGCTGACTGCCGACTGCCTGCAGTTCGGCAGTTCGATCCTGACCTGCTCAAGGTTGACTCAGCCTTCCATCCTTCCGAGGTCGGTAAAATGAGGACCCAGACTGTTGGGGGCAATATGGTGACTCTGTAAACCGCTTAGAGAGGGCTGTAAAGTGGTATATAAGTCTAAGTGCTACTGTTATTGCTCTAAGATCTCAAAACTCAGATCATCATGGAGAAAATCTATGTGTTCTTAGTCAATGAATCAATCCCACGTTTACATTTAATGGAGGAATCATGAGCAAGCACAACATTTTTAAAAAAATTATATGTTCTATGCAGTGCATTGTTTTGTATCCCTCATCATGAATCCATGGACACATGTTTGTTCCAAATTAAAGAATCGAAATCACTGTCAACTTTCAGCTCTTCACACGGTGTCTGCCGGAATATGAGGCCATTTAGGTCTCAGGAGGAAACACCCGTACACAAACTGGAGAAGAAGGCTTTATACAATCAGCAGCTACCTTGCAAAGGACCATGCTGGCTATGCTTGGTTAGCAGTGGAAGCAAGACAGCAAAAGTGATCTAGGAAGGCAGGGGCCAACAGAGTACAAGGGGCCAAAGAGATATAAAGGGGGGAGATAACTATGTGTGGGGGAATTGAAGTGTTCCTGGGGTTGTGGATTTTGATTGTGGTATTGTGGGAGCAGAACAATAGCTATAATTTTGGGGACTGGTTGAACGTACCTTTCTTCAGCACCATTATAACTCTGACAATTGCTGAACAAGTGGTTGTTAAGTGAGGACTACCTCTACTCTCGAGTATGAGAGCATGTAGAAAAAAGGAATACATACCTGTGTAGCTTCTGTAAAACTTCCCTTCCTGAAGCTGCTGGCTAGCCTATGCAAAGCTAAATGCACCGCATAGTCAAAGGATTGAACATAGAACATCCAGTATGGAAGATGCCTATACTTGAAAGCCAATACAGACCAAGACTAGTACCTACCACCTCCAACAAATCAGCATCAAATATGAATAGGTAGCACTTTGCAAAGGCTGCCTATTTGAAGCTCACTGTCTGGATTGTAGCTTGCAGGTTCAAGTGGCCAGCCTGGTATCTCAGGTGCAGAATACCTTGTAAGGAACCATACAACAGGTGGCTTCCAATTACAAAACACCATATTTGGATAGAGGATTTCTTACACAGAGAAGCTACATTCCAGGAGGTCTCCAGCATGACTTCCCCATGCAAAGCTTTCTGTTTGGGATCAAGCAGGTCCCACTCCTCCTTGGTGAAGAAGACAAACAACTCCTTGAAGGATATAGGACCCTGAAAGAGGAAGGAAAAATTTCTCAGTAATAGAAAGACTGAGGAAAGTAAAGTTTCCTCAGAAACCCCTGAAGCAGTTAAATTCACAAATGTTTTCCTGGCTGTCCCAAAGATGCTTTTTCAAGAGGCAACTGGACTTCCTTATTTTTCTTTGAAGATATTTTGCTCCTCATCCAAGAAGCTTCTTCAGCTCTGACTGAAAGGAGGGGAATGGAAGGAGTCATACTCCTTGCACATAATTGGTCAATTTGCATTCTTTTTAGACAGTTGTTGAGGCCATCTGGAGATTTAGCTGTGTCACCAGGTTCACCAGATTTGCAGTAGTGCAAATGGGTTTTGGAGCCTTCTCGGAAGTGCTGAAAGGACTGTGTTGTAGCAACACAGAAAAAAACTCTTAAGTGGCCTCAATGACTCTCTAAAAGGATGCAAATGACCAGCTATCTGCAAGGAGTATAAATCCTTCCATTCTCCTCCATCCAGTCAGAGCTGAAGAAGCTTCTTGGATGAGAAGCGACACGTCTTCAAAAGAAAAAAAAGGAAGTCCGGTTGTCTCTTGAAAAAACACCTGTGGGACAACTAAGACATGGATGACTAAGAATCTCCAGAGATGTTTTCCTGGCTGGCTTCAGAATGCGAGAGTACAGGGAATGATTTCATTCTCCATTATCTTTTGCCACCACCTTGGTCCCCAAAGGTTGATTAAATTCCCTGCATCTCCTAGGACTCAGTGCCTCTGAATGCCCAAATCACAAACTCATTCTTGAGCCATCAGTTCCAGCTCTGCCTTCCATCCTCCAGAACTGCTCTATCCTTTTATTGGAAAGTAGCTGACCAAGATAAGAACAAGCCAAGATAAGAATGTCCAGAATTGAAAAAGGTCTCACATTGGAACAGAAGTTAAATGGGGGGGGGGGGGGGGATGGACTGAATACTTCTTGCCTTAATCATCTTTGTACATTTTGGGGCACAGGAAATTTTCCTCCTACCTCCCCTGGAAGCCCAACATCGGTCTCTGCTTCACGAGAAAGAGGAGATGTTTCTCCTACCACCACCTGGTATATGACTCTGTTCTCTGCAACCAAAAAATGGAGGAAATTGATTTTTTTTTAAAAAAAGAATGCTTTATAAATGCAGGGATAAAATAGAAACAAATACCACAGGGCCATTTGCTTTACAAGAACAGGAATGAAAACCGTTTGAGGAAGAACTTCACTGCATCAGAAGGAATCCTCCCTTACCTGGTGACAAGTCCTGATTTAGATCCTTTGGAGAGATTCCCCCAAGGAAATCGTCCTGACAAAGATTTACTGGATCCCTTCTTGCCTCAGGAAACTCAGTGATTAACCCCAGGAAGGACGCCTCCACCTGCAACTGGGGAGAGCAGCAAAGATGGGTGTGAAGTGCACGTGGGAACACAGAACAACCTTGATTCAAAAGCATTTGGGCAGTGCCATATAAAAATACCCCAAATATCTAAGGCTGGATTAATTCTCCTCACCCACCCCCCCTTGAAACCAACCTGCATCTCTCCTTGGTCCTTCTCTTCTGCCTGGCTCAGGAGGAATCCTTCAGCCAGGGCCACTGCCTGGGAACTGGTCTCAGGTTCGCATTCCCGCACCCAGTTCCCCATTTGTGGTGGCATAATGGCCAGGAACTGCTCCAGGACCACCATGTCCAGTATCTGGGCTTTTGTGTGCTTTTCTGGGTTCAGCCATTGATTGCAAAAGTGATGCAGGCAGCTGCAGAGTCCTCGGGGACCCTCAGCATCCTGATAGCTGAGCTCCCTGAAAGGTCGTCTGTTTGCATGGAAACTGACTGTTTCTTCATTCTGGATCTTCAATACTGCCTTTTCTTGAATTATCGCATTGCCTTCCACATGAAGAGAACCACAAAGTGCCGGTCCTTCCCAAGCCGCTCTTCCTCCGATCATTTTCCCTCTGGGCTCAACTGTAATTCCTCAAAAGCAAAAGTCTTTAAAGCTTCTTTTGTTCTCAGGTGTGCAATTTTATTCTTTTGTTCTCAGGACCGGAAATTCATAAAAATTGTAAGGATGAATTTAAGAAGGCCACTGATTCATCTTTACCACTTGACTCTTCTTGCCTTTGTAAAGGGAAGACTTTCAGAGGCACAAACTGCCTCATATTCCCAATCTACAATGAAAATAATGGAAAAGACCATCAGTGTATTGTCCCAAAGGTGCTTTTTTTCAAAAGGCAACTGGACTTTCTTTGTTTTTGCTTGAAAATGTTTTGCTTCTCATCATAAGAAGCTATTGAAGAACTGAAGAAGCTTCTTGGATGACAAGCGAAATGTCTTGAAGCAAAAACAAAGTAAGCCCAGTTGCCTTTTTCAAAACAAAAAGAGACAACCACAACTTGGATGACTGAGAATCTCCAGACATCATTTGAAACTCCCTTCCAAGTAATTCCTTGTTGGTAATCTCTTGCCTTTCATGTCATCCCTTGAAGCCACTGTGAACATAGAATATTCAAGGGTATTTTTCACTCAGATTGTTGGGGCTATTGAGTAGATCCAGCAGAGCAACTTCCCCAGCCATCTTCCTGCTTGGAGCAGCCTCGAGGCCCGAAGTGGTACTCCGGAGAGGCAGAAGAATTGCAGTATTAGATAACTTTTATTGTTACGTTTTTTGGTGAATACACTGCCATACATTAAACAGTGAAAATTCTGACGCCCACTCTCAAAAGACAATAAATATTATTTATCCCGCAAGCCCTAATGCCCCTTCCCTGCCAGAGTCCTCCACCCTCGCACTGTAGATCCAGGAAAGGAGCTCCAATACTGTGATTAATGTGTATGTATGTATATATACATACATACATACATACACACATATAGTAAGGGACGCGGTGACTCAGTGGCTAAAACGCTGAGCTTGTCGATCGAAAAGTTGGCAGTTCAGCGGTTCGAATCGCTAGTGCCACATAACAGGGTGAGCTCCCTTTATTTGTCCCAGCTTCTGCCAACCTAGCAGTTTGAAAGCATGTAAAAAATACAAGTAGAAAAATAGGGACCACCGTTAGTGGGAAGGTAACAGCGTTCCGTGCACCTTTGGTGTTTAGTCATGCCGGCCACATGACCACGGAGATGTCTTCGGACAGCGGTGGCTCTTCAGCTTTGAAACGGAGATGAGCACTGTCCCCTAGAGTCAGAACAACATATGTGTGAAGGGAACCTTTACCTTATATACATATGTGTGTATATACACACACACACATGAGTATACATATATACATATGTATATGTATATACCAGTGAGTGTGTATGTATGCGATGAAATTGGGCTAAAGGGACTCATCAGTAAGATTTATAAGATAATACATTTTGATGAAAAACCACAAAGGGTGATGAAGATGAATTGGGAAAAAGAACTTAATATTAAAATATCAGATTTAGATTGAAATGTGAATTGGAAGAGTAGAATTATGAAGACTTTATCTGTAAGGATTAAAGAGCATAATTATAAGGTTGTTTGGAAATGGTATCTGACTCCATTAAGACTGTCACTGATGGATAACAAAATTAGTAAAAATTGTTGGAGATGTGATATGGAATTAGGGACTTATGAACATATGTGGTACAAATGTGATAAAGTTAAAAAGTTTTGGCAACAATTGGAGAAAATGATATTTGAAATGATGGGGAAAGCAATAATACTGGGACCAGAAACTATATTATTGTTGATAATTAAGGAAATAGAACCAACAAAATATGAGAAAGAATTGATTAGAATTATGATTATAATGGGTAGAATTATAATAGCTAGATATTGGAAATTAGATGTGAATTTTAGAATAGAAGAGTGGTATTGTGAAATGTGGAAATTAGCTTTAAATGATAAAATGACATGTGATATTAAAATTAGAAATGGTGACTATAAAGAAGATATTTTCTGGAAAATTTGGAAACCATTCGTGGACTATGCGCTGGGAAAATTGGATGCTTCGGTACCTGTACCCCGAGAACGTGGATTTTGGCGATTATGAGGATATATCCGAAGAACCAAATCTTCCTTTCTTATGTATAGCACAGGGTGAAGTATTGTATGTATATATTGTTTGTAATGTTATTTTAAAAAAATAAAAAAATAAATTAAAAAAAAAGTGTGTGTGTATGCATACACACACACACACATATACACACACAATGTATATACATATATACGTATATGTACATACACACACATTAATCACAGTATTGGACATCCTTTTCTGAATCTAAAGCGCGGGGAGGTGGGGAGTCTAGCAGGGAAGGGACACCAGGGCTCGCGTGCATCACAGGGCGCGCTATTTCCACCTCCCCCTCTCCGGGAGGAGGTACAGTCACTCCGCATTGAGGAGCAGAGAGGGAGAGGCAGCCTGCTTGCTCCGCCAGGACTAGAGGAAGTCCCCGAATATCCAGAGCGAACCCCGATTCCCGGACTCACCTGCACCAGCCACCCCTAAAGGATCCAGGAGACACTCCTGCTTCCGGCTCCGCCCGCGTCCAGCCTCCAGCAGGACAGGCAGCCGAGCCCTCCAACCGCCTGGTAGGTAGGCGGGTCGCTTTCTCGTCTAGGATCCCGCCTCCCGCGGCCGCGCCGGGATTGGCCGAGGGGGAGGACGATTGGCCAATGGGAATGCAGAGCGGTTGAAGGCGTCTGCGGTTGCTGTGCAGACTAAAGTGCCCGCCGCCCTCCCGAAGTTTTTTCATCCTGGCTCGCTTCTTCTCTCGGCCGCGGGAAGTGCGCTCCCCGCAGTTCCCTCAGACCGAGCGGCTTTCTAAGCCTGCTCAAAGGAGGCCGGATGGACTGGAAGCGGGCAGGACCCAAAGCCTCATTCGAAGGGTGACGCTAGAAGTTGGGGAGCAGGAGAAAGGACTCACCAGGGGAGAAGCAGAGGAGCTTCAAGGAGTTTGAGGGAAAAGATTGTCCGAAGAAGCGTCGTTTGGCAACGCTGAGGGGAGAAGAGCTTGACCCAGAACAGATCCTGGCCTAAAAACGAACCAATAGCCAATATGGCCATCAACTATTGGTCAATGGACAAAGCGGTGGTAGAAATAGAGTTTCCCTCATAAATTTTTCCCTCATAAAAACAATGAGGGAGAAGGGAGGCATCTGAAAAAGTGCTTAAACTGAAAAAGAGAGTGGCGGAACCTAAGATCCTGACCTAACAATGAACCAAGAGGCCAATATGGCCATCAACTATTAGTCAATACACAAGGCAGTGGTAGAAATGGAGTTTCCCTCAAAATTTTCCCTCATAAAAACAACGAGGGCGAAGGGAAGCATCTGTAAAAGTGCTCAAACTGAAAAAGAGAGCGGCCAAACCTAAGATCCTGACCTAACAATGAACCAAGAGGCTAATATGGCTGTCAACTATTGGTCAATACACAAGGCGGTGGTAGAAATGGAGTTTCCCTCAAAATTTTCCCTCATAAAAACAATGGCATATATAAATGTGCTCAAACTGAAAGAGAATGACAGTGTGTAAAGTCCTGACCTAACAATGAACCAATAGTCCAATATGGCCACCAGACGTTGGTCAAAGGACCAGGGAGTGAAAGTGTTGGAGCAGAGAGGTTTCCTCTTGAATCTGTTGATGAAAGAAGGGAGGAATATTTAGAAGTATGTGCAATCTAGGTTTCCACTTAGATATGAGCCAGCATTGTGCTGCCAAAAAAGCCAACGCATTCCTAAGCTGCATCAACAGGGACTATATCAAGATGAAGTGATAGCACCACTTTCACTTATACTGCACTAGAAAGGTTACACTTGGACTATTGCATCCACTTCTGGTCACCACGATACAAAAATGATGCTGAGGCCCTAAAAAGAGTACAGATAACAACAAAGATGATACCATCTTCCAGTGTCTGGAAGCTAAATGGTATGAACTACATATGTCTAACAAAAAGAAGGTTTAGGGCTGATATGATAGCAATCTTCCAGTACCCAAGGACCACCACAGAGAAGGGATCAACTTACTCTCCAAAGCACCTTAGTACAGGACAAGATGGATGCTCATTAAAGAGAGATCCAGCCTGGAACTAAGGAGAAATTTACTGACCGTGAGAACAATCCAATGGTGGGATTCAAATTTTTTTACTATGGTTCTGTGGGCATGGCTTGGTAGGTGTGACATGGCTTGTGGGTGTGGCTTGGTGGGCATAGCTTGGTGGGCGTGGCAGGGGAAGAATACTGTAAAATCTCCATTCCCACCCCACTTCAGGGGAAGGATACTGCAAAATCCTAATTTCCTCCTGATCAGCTGGGACTCGGGAGGCAGAGAATAGATGGGGGCAGGGCCGGGGTGAAATGCTCCCGGTTTGGACCGGCTCGGGCGAGTAGGTAGTGATGCCAGCGGGCAGTTCGGAGAACCAGTAGCAAAAATGTCTGCCCCCGCCCCCCATGCCCGCCTGACTGAGCCAATCACAAAAAACTTTTTTCCTTTTAAATGGTTCTGACGATCCAAGCTCTGACTATCCCAGCTGAGTTGCCTGCAGTTAGCTAGCTAGCAAAAATCCCTTCCCCCCCCTCCCCCCCTCCATCCAGCTTGCTTACTTTAGTTGCTGGTCGCAACGCCTGACTTGCTTCGCTTTCTGTAATACCTGCAATTCATTCCATCAGCAAGCAACTCCCTGCCTGCAATCAAGCTCATCGGTGAGCAGTTCTATCTGCCTGCCTGCCTTGGCAACGTTAAGACTTGTGGACTTCAACTCCCAGCAAAGCTGGCTGAGGAATTCTGGGAGTTGAAGTCCACAAGTCTTAAAGTTGCCAAGGTTTGAGACCTCTGTTCTATTGGGTAAGTTTTTTTCCCCTTTGGGAGCTTTAAAAAAAATAGTTAATTGGGGGTTTTTTTAGTTGTTCTTTTTTTAGACCTAGCCATTTAAAGTTTAGGAAGTTTTAAATTTAGCTGCTTTTATATAAAAATAAATAAAAATAAAATAATATTTGTGCAGCTTTCTGAGATTTAGTGTGTTTCTGTAGTGTTTCACTCTAACTACACAAACACACAAAATCTCACAAAGCTGTATGTGGAATTTTGTGTGTGTAAAGTGTGAAAGTTGTTTTTTGGGGCTTTTTGTGGCTGTGTGAGGTTCCTGCTTGTTGCAGGGGCCATTTTGGGTCTAGCACAGCTGCTTTTACATTGTGGGTGAGCCAGTTGTGTTGTGTTGTATTTTGTAGGCTAAAAAAGGGCAAAGAAGTAACATTGACTTGGCCACGCCCACCCAGTCACCTTACCACCAAGCTCCGGCCACTAATTAAGCCACGCCCACAGAATCGGTAGCAAAAAAATTTAGATTTCACCCCTGGGCAGGGCCAATCAGAGGTGGTATTTACCGGTTCTCCAAACTACTCAAAATTTCCGCTTCCGGTTCTCCAGAACTGGTCAGAACCTGGTTAATACCACCTCTGGAAGAATCAGTGGAACAGCTTGCCTCCTGTGTCCAGTTCTGGAGACCTCATTTTAAAAGAGATTGTTAAGATTCAGCAAGGGGCAACAAAAATGGTGCAAGGTCAGAGGGGCAAAACATATCAGAAGAGATTGGAGAAACATCCTGGAGGACAGAAAGGAAAGTGGGGACATAATGGAAACCTTTAAATATATTAAGGGTGTGAGTAAGGTTCTAGAAGGCAGTATTTTCAATATTAAGCAAAAATCAAGAACACGGGGAAGGGGGGCACATAACCTCAAATTGACAGGAGAAGTTCATGAATAATGTTAGAAAACATTACTTCACAGAAACAGTAGTGAAAGCTTGGAACCAACTTCCAGCGGAGGTAGTGTGTCAGTCGTAAGTAATTGAGTTTAAACATGCTTGAGATAGAATACAGAGTTGGAAGGGACCTTGTAGGTCATCTTGTCCAACCCCCCGCCCAAGCAGGAGACCCTACACCGTTTCTGACATATGGCAGTCCAGTCTCTTCTTGAAAGCCTCCAGTGATGAAGCTCCCACATCTTCTGAAGGCAAACTGTTCCATTGGTTGATTGTTCTCACTGTCAGAAAATTTCTCCTCATTTCCAGGTTGAACCTCTCCTTGATCAGTTTCCATCCATTATTCCTTGTGTGGCCTTCAACTGTTCTTCATATACTGTATTTTAGCCTCCAGTCCCCTAATCATCTTTGTTGCTCTTCTTTACACTCTTTCTAGAGTCTTAACATATTTTTTATAGTGTGATGACCAAAACTAGACACAGTACTCTACGTGTGATCTTACTAAGGCTTTATAGAGTGGTATTAGTCCCTCACCTGATCTTGACTATCCCTCTCCTAATGGAATTTAGAATTGCATTGGCTTTTTTTGATTGTTGGCTCATATTTGTCTGGTTGTCCACTAAGACTCCAAGATCCCTCTCACTTAATTGTTACTGCTAATAATAATAATAATAATAATAATAATAATAATAATAATCTGAGAAGAGGGCATACAAAGAATCAAGAAGGTGATTTGTGGGTAAGTGATTTATGTCCATTATCTTGATCTTTTGCCTCCTCCTCATCTATGGAGGCCCCTAATTCTAAAGATTTTCAACAAATGTTGATTGCAATTCAATTCAGCCTACTATCAGTGATTTACATAGCCCCAGTAAAGCCATACATGTTTCATGGGGTGAGGATGAGGTGACAGGCATTAGTTTTTATAGAACACATTCTCTACATTGGTATTATTATTGTTATTATTTATTGGATTTTTATACCGCCCTTCTCCTTCCGGACTCAGGGCAGTGAACAGCCAACTAAAAACATTGTACACAAAAGTTAAAATAATTTTAAAATAATTAAATAAAATTTGGCCCATAATTTAAAACATTTCGATTAAAATCAGTATCAAACTTTAAAACTGACATGGAGTCAGGCCAGCCCGGCTAACTGAAAGAAATAAGTTTTAAGGGCCTGATGAAAAGTCCGGAGGTCTGGGATCACTCGTATCTCTAGGGGTAGATCGTTCCAGAGGGTGGGCGCCACCACAGAGAAGGCTCTCCCCCTGGGGGTCGCCAGCCAACATTGTCTGGCTGACGGCACCCTGAGGAGGCCCTCTCTGTGGGAGCGAACTGGCCGGTGGGAGGCAATTGGTGGCAGAAGGCGGTCCCGTAAGTACCCCGGCCCTAGGCCATAGAGCACTTTAAAGGTGGTCATCAACACCTTGAAACGCACCCGGAAGTCCACCGGAAGCCAATGCAGCTCATGCAGGAGAGGTGTCACATGGGAACGCCCCGTCATATAAATAGCACTTAGCACTTAGACATTTATACCACTTCACAAAGCTTTACAGCCCTCTCTAAGCAGTTTAGAGAGTCAGCATGTTGCCCCCAACAATCTGGGTCCTTATTTTACCGACCTTGGAAGGATGAAAGGCTGAGTCAACCTTGAGCCTGGTGAAATTCGAACTACCAACTGCCAAATTGCAGGCAGCTGGCAGTCAGCAGAATTAACCTGCAGTACTGCATTCTAACCACCACCCCACCACGGCTCTTCTCTATAGATATTTTTACTCTGTAGTTTTACGGTGGTTGTTCAGCTTCAGTTAAGTGAATGGTGCCCTTGATGTGTTTGCGTTGTTTATTACCTATTATTTAAATGGCTGATTGTTTTTTTCACACAATGAGCACATCCTGAGGAACTGGCCCTATGGACCCCTGTTCAGGGACAGTTCTTTCCTCAAGGACTTTCCTTTTGTATTCATGGAAGGCATAATGCCTTTTTCTCAAGAGAGAAACAGAGTTGAGCCGGTCTTCAACAGACAGGCTCCTACAGACAGAAGTAGACAAGCCATGGTTACTTAAATCAGCTTTTCTGCTAAATGTTGCCATATGTACCTGATCAGGTCTAGGACAATTCATTGCCGCCAACTTGCTATGGCCAACTTGCCATGGTCAACTTGCCACGACTAACTTGCCACGACCAACTTGCCACAATCAAATTGCCATGGCCAACTTGCTTGAGTTGGTCATGGGCCTTGGATAGTACAGTGGTCTAATGCACCCTGTTATTAAGGTCAGCTGCTTGCAATTATTGCAGGTTCGAATCCCATCAAGGCTCAAGGTTGACTCAGCCTTCCATCCTTTCTAAGGTAGGTGAAATGAGGACCCAGATTGTGGGGGCAATAAGCTGACTTTGTATAAATATACAAAAAGTATGAAGGCTATTGCTTAATGCACTGTAAGCCGCCCTGAGTCTCCGGAGAAGGGCGGCATATAAATCAAATTAAAATTTAAAAAAAATATTAAAAAAATGGGGAGATGACTGTGATGAGTTGTCCCATTCCCTACCAGATTTGGGCTGCATAAATGCAGACAACAACTCAATATTAAAAAAGATATGTAAAAATGAACTCTAGCTTCTGTCTCGTATTTATTGAGGTTTTCAACCTAGATCTGTTAGTTTTCCTTAGTTTACTTTAATAACTGGCGTTTTGCCATCACCCATGAGACTCTTTGTTCACAGCTCACAGGTTTGCCTCCAAATATCCCTGAATGGAAATGCTTCATGGACTGTTCTCCCCATCTTTCAAGAACTGCCTCCCTATCCCCTCGGTGTCTCTTACCTTCCTGAGTGGAGATGGTTCCTTCTGCACACAAGATACACCAGTAGCAGCAAAGAGGCCTTCCATCCAAGACTACCTTGGCTTGGCCAGGGTGACAGTTTGTGGTACATCTGGAGCGAGGAAGGGACTGACCAAAAAAAGAAGCAGCATCAATCAAAGATGGTTGGGTGTTGCCCCCGTCATGAGACATTCATCTGTTTAACAGGTCTGCTCATCCCTACCCCTTTTCTCTTTCTGTCAAGGAAGAGGTTACATTGGATTGGGGTTTTTTTTTAAGGACATGGCCAACTAAGTGGAGACGGTTGGTACTTTTGCTGGAAGTCTTCAAAGAGAACCTGGATAATTACCTGTCAAAGATGATTTAGTGAATCCTGCGCTGAGCAGGGGTTTGGAAAAAAATGATTTCTCGATCCAGCATTAAATTCAGACATCAAAGAAGAGGTGGGACTGGGAAAGCAGAATAAATATAACAGAATAACAGAGTTGGAAGGGACCTTGGATGTCTTCAATCCAACTCTCCCATTCAAGCAGGAAACCCTATACGAGGGGAGTCAAACTCACGGCCCAAGGGCCGGATGTGTCACATGCTGGCTACGCCCACCCTCAGTTTAGCGAAGAGGGGAAAAGTTGAGATACGACATCTGATGACAATGTATCACTGTGAGTTTGACACCCCAACTCTATACCATTTCAGATAAATGGTTGTCCAATCTCTTCTTAAAAGCTTCCAGTGTTGGAGCATTTACAACTTCTGGAGGCAAGTTGTTCCACTGATTAATTGTTCTAACTGTAAGTAAATTTCTCCTTGGTTCTAGATTGCTTCTTTCTTTGATTAGTTTCCATTCATTGCTTCTTGTCCTGTATTGTCCTATATATTGCCTGATATGCAGAAGGATGCTTAGCCATCACATGAAAATCAGTGGGGCATCTTGAAGTGGGCAGGAAGGAGAAATAGAAAGAGTATCATCTTCAATGGGACCATTGTTAAGTTGTGGAATTTTCTCCTAAAGACCTGCTGGGGGACACAGGTTGATGAGGCATAATAGCTAGGCCTCAATTCATCTATTCCATGAAACCAAGTATTCTTTAATTATGTTTATTGAATTCTTCATGGTTAGCTAATTGTGTAGAATTGTCAGTGTGGGGCAGAGGCTAATATATTTTAATAGGATTGAGAAGGAGGATGTTCAAACCTACACAAGGAAATTTCTTGAGGAAAGTTGGAATCTAAGCCAACTAATGTCTACCTTGGCTTATAAACACAATAATTGGGCCTGTCAATGAATTAACCTAAATCAAATCAACCATCTTATGCTGTGGTGAAATCCAATTTTTTTTAAACTACTGGTTCTGTGGGTGTGGCTTGGTGGGCGTGGCTTGATGGGCATGGCAGGGGAAAGATACTGCAAAATCTCCATTCCTACCTCACTCCAGGGGAAGGATATTGCAAAATCTCCATTCCCCCCCAACTCTGGGGCCAGCCAGAGGTGGTATTTGCCAGTTCTCCGAACTACTCAAAATTTCCGCTGTCGGTTCTCCGAACTGCTCAAAATTTCCACTACTGGTTTTCCAGAACCTGTCAGAACCTGCTGGATTTCACCCCTGATCTTATGGCTCTGAAGTGTGAATTCAGCATACTGTGTATTTCTTCTGGGATTAAATGTTATAGGATTCTCAGTTCTATATCCTGGCCTTTGGAATCATCTAACTTTGCTGTTTTAACTACAACTCAGCCAGGACAGGCAGTTTTGTTCTTAAGCTGCTGATAGCAATCATCCGATTACAACTTGCTTTATAAAGAAAAACAGAAGGAAGAAGATCCAAGTAGTATCTGGATAAACCACATACACTTCTCTATATGTGATCCGTTTCCCGTTCTGTGATCCATGCCCCTCCTCTTTTTTTTTTTTAAATCCAAGGAGCCCAACATCATCTTTGAGAAAGAAGAAGATCCCAAGCAATCCTTCATCCCAGCTCCAGCAGCTCTCTATCCACTTCATAACTAGTTGGAAGAATGAAAGAAAGATTGCAGGGCATTAGATGAGCAGCCTCAGCTCACCTGGTTAAACCGCTGGGTCCAATTCGTGGCCTCCTGGTCAAGGATGAAATCCAGCTCTTTGGACCTCCATGGTCTGTCTATCCACCCAAACTTCACAGCCCGAAAGGTCTTATTAGGAAAGAGCACCCAGTTCATGGCATCAAATTTGGCAGCGAGGTCCCCTTTCCCATCCAGATACACTCCACCCATGCAAGTATTGTAGAAGTGGGAATCTCCCAGGAAAGGATGAAGCTGCAATGGCAGAAAAAACAACAACAATATGAAGGAAAAGGATGTTTTACAAGTACAGTTGGATTCTGCTATGAAGCTCTCTGTAAGTGATGGGTGTGGTCAAAGAGATGGAAGACAAATTTCAGCCACTCCTTGCCTCTAAGATAAAAGAATAACAGAGTTGGAAGGGACCTTGGAGGTCTTCTAGTCTAACCCCTCACTTAAGCAGGAAACCCTATACCATTTCAGACAAAAAGCTGTTGGAGCACCCACAACTTTTAGAGACCAGCTGTTACACTGATTACTCAGTAATTCTTCTCATTGTCAGGAAATTTCTCCTTAGTTCTAGGTTGCTTCTCTCCTTGATTAGTTTGCACCCATTGCTTCTTGTCCTACCCTCAGGTACTTTGGAGAATAGCTTGACTCCCTCTTCTTTGTGGCAGCCCCTGAGATATTGGAAGACTGCTACCATGTCTCTCCTGGTCCTTCTTTTCATTAAACTAGACATACCCAGTTCCTGCAACCATTCTTCATATGTTTTAGCCTCCAGTCCCCTAATCATCTTTATTGGTCTTCTCTGCACTCTTTCTAGAGTCTCCACATCTTTTTTACATCATGGCGACCAAAACTGGATGCAGTATTCCAAGTGTAGCCTTACCAAAGCATTATAAAGTGGTATTAGCACTTGACGTGATCTTGATTCTATCCCTCTGTTAATGTAGCCTAGAACTGTGTTGGCTTTTATGGCAGCTGCTGCACACTGCTGGCTCATATTTAAATGGTTTTCCACTAGGACTCCAAGATCCCTCTCACAGTTACTACTGTTGAGCAAGGTACCACATACACTGTACCTGTGCATTTTGCTTTTCTTGCCTAAATGTAGAACCTTGCTTTTTTCCTTCTCTTTTCTATATTTTATATAATAAAACAAAACCTTAATAAAAATAAAATAAAATCAATGAATTTGATTTAAAAAGCAACAACAACAACTACTCAGTGATGTTGTAGGATCAAGTCATTGATACCGTGCCATGGAACTCCAGCCCAGGAATCCAAAAAGGGGATGGAATGGAGGATTTCCTACCCCAGTAACCTCATAAAACGAAAGAAGACAACTGGAAGCTTAACTTCCTCAAACAATCTAAAATGTCTTTGAAACCTGAAACCGTGCCTTTAGGATTTCTGAAGGAAACCATATACCTGCCATGTCTGAAGGACCATCCTGTGATCTCTTTCCCTCTTTGCTTTTTGCTTGGACCTGGATAAGTAGGCATTGTGTGAAGCCCGAGCAACTGCCCAGACGAGGTTGTAAATACTGTAGCCATCCAGAGAGAAGGTTTTTTCCACCACATCTTCCTGCAGGGTCTCCAATTCCTCATTCTCCCGGCATCTCACCCTTCTTTTCACAGAAAGGAGATGTCTGGAATACGAACAATTGAACACCATTGGGCCAAAATTTTGCATAGGGCCAAAAAACGTTTCCGAAACTTGTGGTCTTTTTTCAATATGGATTAAGAAAGAGAAAAAACCCCGGAGATGCCGAGGAGACAGTATATCATCGGATAAATTCAGAGTGAGGTCCCACATTGCTGTGGTGATCCAAACTTTTGCCAGGAGAGGCTTGATGTTCCTTTCAGTGAAGTCTTGCAAGATAATTATCAAGCTGTACAAGTGACGGTATTCCCCATAATATATGCAAACGCTGACATTGTTCCACAATTGAAACGGTTCATTCAACAATAGATCCATTTTCCAGGGCAATATGGGGATGTTCACCGAGAAGGCTACACAAATTGTGTTCCTGGTTAATATGGGATTAAAAGTCCGCAGGAATCTTCTGCCGTTGTCAGTGTCCGGTGCAAGGAGACCAACCCAGTTCCATCCGAAATGCTGGAGCACTTTGGCAATTCCCCAATACAAGTATTCTTCTTTGGGGACCATCCGGTAGATAAATGGGAACTGGGTTTTATCATTCAGAGTTTCAGACACAAAACCATAACTGACCTAGTAAGAAAAAGAAGTGTGGGGGGAAAAAAAATTCAGGCCAATGTTTGAAGAATACGATCTTATCAGTTTGAGCAGTTCTTTTCCCCAAGATGCTGGAGTAGTTGGTTTCTGCACTAGGCAGGTTGATGAAGTAGACGGTATCAAAATCCAATTCACCTGTTACTACCGCAAGGTGCTAAGGACTGAAATCTTGCAAGCTCCTACCAAAGTAAATTAAGAGAATAATCCTGAAGCCCAGCTATCACAAGTCACTTAAAATATTTACATAAGTGCTTTCAAACTGAATGGGAAGAAATATTTTACTGGACCAGTTGCCGTAGAAATTGTACAAGTACAGCTGTAATATAGATATAGCTGACTTCTAAACCTGGAGGCTAAAACATATGAAGAACAGTTGCAGGAACTGGGCATGTCTAATGGTCTAATGGGAAGAAGAATGAGAAGAAGAGAAGAGAATGAGAAGGTCTAATGAGAAGAACTAGGGATGACATGATAGCAATGTTCCAATTTTTTTTAACAGTTTATATATTTTCACATTACATACATAAGTGCTTAGTGAACAGCATATTGTCTGGATCAATTTATTTATTATATAGTAATACTTTGCCCACTCCTAATTTCTACCTCTACTTTCCAACCATTTATAAAACAAGCCCCATGTTCTAAAATATGCTGTATCTTCTTTTTCTTTTCTTTTTAGTGTTAATCTGTCCATTTCTGCACAATCTAATTTTTTTTAAAAAAAATACATCATCCTCTGTAGGTGTTTCCTCATTTTTCCAGTACAAAGGTGCAAATACAATTCTTGCTACTGTCAAAACATATAACATTAAATATAAGTTCCCTTTATCATACTTTTCAAGTATGCCTAGCAAAAATATCATCCTACGTGGTGGACATGTGTAAAAGCAAAGCAATATTGGGCAAAAATACATACAACCACACGGTTGGAAAAAATGTTAAAACAACATATAGATTATAAGCAGTGTTCCAATATCTCAGGGGTTGCCACAGGGAAGAGGGGGTCAACCTATTCTCCAAAGCACCTGAAGGCAGGACAAGAAGCAATGGATGGAAACTAATCAAGGAGAGAAGCAACCTAGAACTAAGGAGAAATTTCCTAACAGTGAGAACAATTAACCACTGGAACAGCTTGGAACAGTGAATGCTCCAACACTGAAAGTTTTTAAGGAGAGATTAGACAACCATTTGTCTGAAATGGTATGGGGTTTCCTGCCTGAGCAGGGAGTTTTGACTAGACGACCTCCAAAGTCCCTTCCAACTCTGTTATTCTGTTAACTGTCACCTCTTTAGAAACAATGAAAGAATGAATAGTGTAGGACAAGAACATTCTAACGTTCATTCTGTGCATTCTGCTTCTCGTTGCATATCAGACTTCCAGTTTAAAAAAAAAAGACAACAATTTTCACTTTCACCTTACAAGCTATGAACTGGAAGAGTTCGCTAATGGTAAGAGGAGTTCCACAATGGAACAGATTGCCTTGTGAGTTGATAGACTTTCCTTTGCTAGAGCTGTCTTCACAAAGACCAGATGGTAATGTTTTGGGAATGCCAAAAGTGGATTCTTGTGTGAGGCTGGGAAAGAAGATCTTCAAGACCTTCCATTCTTTGCTTCTGAAATTCAAACTGATAAGATCTACCCAAGGAATGAAAATGAGGACATGAGCATCCTTTTCTTTTGAAGTATAATTAAAACCCGGTGATAATATGATCTGTTTGGTGTCCCACACTGACACCAAATAGCACCACGTTGATTGGAGCAACACAAAAATCATCGGCCATGCTACCACCTGCCACGCTTGTGAGTTCATTGAAGCCCGGCACTCCACAAGCAATGCCATCAATGGACACAATGACCTACAACCAGCCTATGAAACCCCCAGAATCCAAATCAACCGCACAGCCAATCAGAGACCGCACCAACCCTCAACCAACCAATGCAACCCTCTCCCACTAGCAATTCACCTCCCAATGTCCCTGATCTGATGTAATCTCTTTATCACAAGACCCATCACAAAGACTCATCAGAAGACTCACTGATGACTCACAGTAGATCTATCAAAAGACCCTCACTTGACACACCCACACCTGAAGCCCTTATAAACAGAAGAACACAGACACTGACATCCCCTAAACTCCACTGAAGATGTTACCTAGGCTAGTAATGAGAAGTTCGGGAACCAACCCATAAGCTCAGAGAACCAACCTTCACCCTTGTCCTACACCCAAGCTACAGATGTTTGCCACTATTGCAAAACTTTATCTCCATTGCCCTGTCAGATTTAAAAGTATCCTTCAACCTGCTGTTTCAATGCTCATGGCATATTCCTGGGCAGGACACATCAGTGGTGGGTTGCTACCGATTCGCCCTGGTTTGGGTGAACCGGTAGCAGCGGTGGCGGGAGGCTCTGCCTACCTGCTCAGATGTCGTCAAATATGATCAGCTTCTGCGCAGAAGCTTCTCCGCATGCGCAGAAATGGCATGCGTGCAAGTGAAGCATGTGTGCATGCGCGCAAACTGGTAGCAAAGGTAAGTGAAACCCACCACTGGGACACATCCAGGTTTGGCTTTTCTCCCCATCTCCATTCGTACCTGTGGCATCTTGTAGAGATTCAACATGGTGGAAATCTGCTTGGAAATGTTGGACTCGGTCCCTTCAATCACAGCCAACAGCCTCTTCTCTCTTCCACAAATGTAGTTTGGAACATTTGCCTGTCCGGTGGAGAGCAAGTCCATCAGGGCATCGGTGGTCAGTCCTGGTTCATAATAGTTCTCGTAGATGTCATAGCCCAGGGTGATATTGGGCAAAACGTGGGGATTCCGGTTGATCTCACGAATGGCAAAAAGAAAGGACAGAAGGTACCACTGTGAAATATAACCTTTGCTTCAAAACAAAACAAAACTCACAATCATCATTAATAGTCATTCAGTATTTTCCCAATTCATTCATTTGAGCTCAGGTTGGATTTGAGACCCTTTCTAACTCTATCCTTGCTACTCTTACTAGAAGTAATAATTATAATACCAGTACTACCTGTTGCAGGAACCTGGTATGGCTAGTCTAGAGCAAAGAAGAACTAGGGGGTGATATGATAGCATTATTCCAGTATTTCAGGGGCTGCCACAAAGACAAGGGGGGTCAGCTTGTTTTCCAAAGCACCAGAAGGCAAGACAAGAAGCAATGGATGGAAATTTATGAAGGAGAGAAGCAACTTGGAATTAAGGAGAAACTTCCTAACAGTGAGAACAATTAACCAGTGGAACAACTTACACCCAGAAGCCGTGGGTGCTCCATCACTGGAGGTTTTTAAGAAGAGACTGAGCAGCCATTTCTCTGAAATGATATAGGATTTCCTGCTTGAGCAGGGGGTTGGGCTAGAAGACCTCCATGCTCCCTTCCAGCTCTATTCTGATTGAGTGATTGAATAATATGGTCTCAGCCCTTTCTTTGCAGAAGAAAAATCAGTAAAACAAAGGAAGATTTTTTCCTTGTGGGATTGTTCATGGTGGAGTGGAAATTGGGTGCATCTGACAACAGCTTCCCTGCAAAATAGTACAAAACCCATCCTCAAGATCTACTTACGAAACCGGTTGGTTAAAGAGAGGCTCCTGGAAGGTTGCTACCGGCATCAAGATTGACCTCAGGGAAACAATTCCACCAATATAGAGGTCTCCTGGGCGGTAAAAGTTGTACACCCCATTCTGATCCTTGGTGAAATCAAGGCGGCATTTTCTCCTGCCAGCTGCACTGGGCAATAGAAGCAGAAGCAGCAGGAAAAGGAGCAGCTTAGCTTGTATGGCAGTCCTCAGAACCATTTCGGGGAGAGGTAGCGATTGGACTAGAAGACCTCCAAGGTCCTTTCCAACTCGGTTGTTCTGTTCTGTTTGTTCTGTTCTGCCTTCAAAAGAGAGAGAGTCCAACCACAACTTTCCAAGATGGTAGGGAGTTAATTCTGCACCTCAAGGGGGTGCATGTCACTCCGAACACATTGGCTCCAGAGGTAGCATTTATTTGGCATCTGGTTTCCCAGGCAAGATTTATCAAGATGTTGCAAAAGGTTGCTTGCCACGTTCAGGGATTCAGGGATGATAACACTTCCTTGAGGATTAGAGGAAAGAAAGACCATGATTTTGACAATTACAATGTAGAGCACATCTATTATGCAGTTTGGTCTAGTGGTTAAGGCACCAGGCTAGAAAGCAGGAGACCGTGGGTTCATATCCTGCCTTTGGGATGAAAGCCAGCTGGGTGATTTTGGGCTAGTCTCTCTCTCGCTCTCTCAGCTCAATCCACCTCACAGGGTTGTTGTGGGAAAAAACAGGTGGTGGGAGTGTGTTGCGTATATTCACTGCCTGAGTTATTTGTAAAAATAATAAATGTGTAATAAATAAATATCTTGTGACTTCAAAAGGAGGTCCAAGAGGGAAGAAAACGTGTTTCTGAAACCTCACATATTTGACGCATGACCTTTGAGGCAAACACTGTCAAACTATTCATATTAAGCTGCATTACTATTGCTATTGGTCTTCTCATCGTTCCTGTCACCCATCTCTTCTCAATTGTGACTGCATGACTATAACTTTGCTGCTTGTATCCTTGTGATTTATATTGATACTGATTGTTTCCTAGTATGATTCAATTGCTTATTGTACCGTATGACTGTCACTGGGTGTTGTGCCTTGTGATACTTGATGAGTGTATCTTGTCTTTTTATATACACTGAGAGCGTATGCACCAAAGACAAATTCCTTGTGTGTCCAATCACACTTGGCCAATAAAGAATTCTATTCTATTCTATTCTATTCTATTCTATTCTATTCTATTCTATTCTATTCTATTCTATTCTATTCTATTCTATTCTATTCTATTCTAT
>WNWU01000393.1:63038-77744 GCA_012654045.1 Ptyas mucosa | reverse complement strand
ATTCTATTCTATTCTATTCTATTCTATTCTATTCTATTCTATTCTATATCTGGTTTTCTCTATGCCAGTTTGTTGATAGTTTTGGTAAAGCAGGAATCGAGGTGATATCTCTTGAGCTGACTTCCATTTCGGTGCCTAGTATTCTGCAGAATCTTATTTAATGCTTGCATTTCTTCCTGACTCTTAGCTTCTTCCCATTCTGGAGAAATCCTCTAGTGCTTTGGAGAATAAGTCAATCTTCTCTTCCCTGTGAATCCTCTTCAAGTCCTGGAAGATAGTTACCACATCCCCTTGTATTTCTACTGTATTTAATTGCTGTTTCTTTTCTTGATTCATGACCCAAGACAGGGTAATAAGATCCTAGGTGTGGCTGAGACTGACTTGATGCACACTCACTGGGCACATGACACAAAGTTTGCAGGGGTACTTACCGACTATGAAACCCCTGGTTCAGGAAACACTTTGGCTCAAAACTAAAATTTCCTTTTACTACCAGTGTTGATACAGACAGAGCCTGGGGCACAGTGGTGGGATTCAAATAATTTAACAACCAGTTCTCTGCCCTAATGACCAGCCGGAGGGGCATGGCTATTGTGGGTGTGGCCAGGAGGTGTGACAGGCATCACTTGGCCTCCTGCAACCCCCTGGGAGCAAAAATGGCCAGCGGGAGAGCTGCACCGCACCCCCGTGCCCCGTTTTGAGCCTAGTAAGCCTCTCTGCACTCACCTGGGAGCCAAAATGGGGCACGTGGGGACTCCTGGAAGGGGAGGGGCGGGGCAGAGCAGAGCCAGCCAGCAATTTATCAACCGGTTCATCCTAACCGGCCCGAACCGGCTGAATCCCACCACTGCTGGGGCAGTACCTGCCACAAATGGTCTGATGCTGGCTGGGAGATGTCCAGGACATGTCTGTTGACCCAGTGAGTCTTGGAACCTTACCATGGTCCCTAAATTGTTACAAAGAAATCTTACCAGAATTGTTCCTAAGCTGGAAATAAAATACCCAGGCAGCTGCTTGAAAGAGAAATGAGGTTTATTTCTAAGAATGCAATATCCGGAGTCAGTTGCCAGAGGCAGCTGTGCCGAGTCTTCCCTGAAAGTCCTTTCTATGGATAAACCTTGCTTTTGTTTCATGAAGATGAGCAAAAGAATTCTGAGAAAGTATTGAAAGCAAGGCTCATTGGTTTAAGATGCTGAGCTTGTTAGCTGGAAAGATGACAGTCTGGGATCAAGACCCGAGTGCCATGCGACAAGGTGAATTCCCGTCACTTGCTCCAGCTCCTGCCTACCTAGCAGTTTAAGAGCAAGCAAATGCAATTAGATAAATAGGTACCACTTTGGTGTGAAGGTAATAGCATTCTGTGTGCCTCGGAATCAGAGGCAGTATTCAGCAGGTTCTGACCAGTTCTGGAGAACCAGTAGCGGAAATTTTGAATAGTTTGGAGAACCGGTAAATACCACCTCTGACTGGCCCCGCCCCCATCTATTCTCTGCCTCCCAAGTCCCAGCTGATCGGGGGGAAATGGGGTTTTTGCAGTAACCTTCCCCTGGAGAGGGGAGGGAATGGAAATTTTACAGTATCCTTCCCCTAGAGTGGGTGGGAATGGAGATTTTATTTATTTATTTATTTCTCATACTTATATGCCGCCCTTCTCCCAAAGGACTCGGGACGGCTCACAGAAGTTAAACAATAAAAACAATCAAAATAAGTATGAAAATAGTCAATTAAAATCCCCCAGTTAAAATCACCCATCAGATCAGCAAATTTGTTGGAAAAGCCAAATCTTCAGGTCACAGTGGAAAGAGCGGAGGTCGGGGGCCGTCTGGAACCCCCTGGATACCCATTCCAGAGGGTTGGTGCACCCACAGAGAACACCCTCTGTCAGGTTACAATGTCATCTCAAATAACATTTCCAAACAAATAGTCTTTGATGAAATCTTTCATTTATTGAGTACAACGAACCGTCCCCAACTCCATCGTAGCCGGCACTGACCCTCTGACCCCCAATCCTTCCCTTTCCGTTCCCCAATTCTCAGCGTCTCATTGGCCATCTTCCAAGTCACTCTCCCCATCTCTACTACTTCATGTCACAGGAATGTCCCCCCTCCCATCCCATCTCCTAGGGGATATTATCTACAAGAAAAATAAGGTGAAAAGTCAAGCGTCTCCTTCTTCTCTTCATGTCAGCACTAGAGTGAACGTAGTTTGGAGTGCTGATACCCTCATCCTGGGTGCCACTAGCCGACATTGTCTGGCCGATGGCACCCGGAGGAGGGCAGTCCTATGTGAGCACACGGCGGTGGGAGGCAGGCAGAAGGTGGTCCTGCAAGTACCCCATGTAGGGCTTTATAGGTAAGTACCAGCACCTTGAAACGGATCCGAAGGACCACCGGTAACCAGTGCAGCTCGCACAAGAGAGGTGTAACACGGGAGTAACAAGAAGCTCCCATAACAACCCACACGGCCGCATTCTGGACCAGCTGGAGCCTCTGGTACACCCCAAGGACAGCCTCATGTAGAGGGCATTGCAGTAGTCCAAATGAGAGATAACAACGGCTTGGGTGACTGTACAGAGGGCATCCCTGTCTAGGAAAGGGCATAACTGGCGCACCAGGCGAACCTGTGCAAAAGCCGCTCTGGTCACGGCCATCAGATGATCCACTAAGGACAGCCGCGAATCCAGGAGGACGCCTAGATTACGAGCGCTTTCAGAGGGAGTAAGCAACTCCACTCCCATCAAAAGTGATGGGGCCACTAGGCCATGAGATGCCGGCAACCACAGCCACTCCATCTTGGAGGGGTTGAGTCTGAGCCTGTTCCTACCCATCCAGACCCACACCTCCTCCAGGCACTTAGACATCACGGTAAAGGGCATCTCTGGGTTGGTCTGGGGTGGAGATGTAGAGCTGTGTATCATCAGCATACTGATGGTACCTCACCCCAAAACTACAAATGATCTCACCCAGCGGCTTCATATAGATGTTAAAGAGCAATTTTACAGTATCCTTCCCCTGCCAAGCCCACCAAGTCACGCCCACCAAGCCACACCCACCAAACCATACCACGCCCACCAAGCCACACCCACAGAACTGGTAGTAAAAATTTTTGAATCCCACCACTGGCCTCTGTGTATAGTCATGCTGGCCACATGACCACAGAAATGTCTTCGGACAATGCTGGCTACCTTGGCTAAGAAACAGAGATGAGCACCAGTCCTAGAGACGGATGCAACTGGACAGAGGAAACCTTTACTTTTAGCTGGCATTTGGAGAGGGAATGCTTTGCACACTGCCGAGTTACAATCTCTGCTTGTTTAGCATAGCTAATTGAAATATTTATCTTTTGGTGGATTTTTTTCTTATTTAACAAAGAAAATCTAAGCTCAGCCTGGGACTACTGGTCATCTGATTAGTTTGGCGTTTCCTGCTGGATCTTGGTTCTTATGTTCAGCCCATTCTAATTGTGATTTTTAACTTTTTGCCCTGAGTGCCAAGACTGTGCGGCAGGACATGATTTCCTAGACTTCAGCAGATAGGCAGAGTATCAAGGGTAAGTCACCCTCCTCTCCTTGCTGCCCCAAATCCAGAGCTGACATTAGGATCAAGGGTTGACAAATGTTTGTCTGTCTGAATCAACTGGATGAAATTTTGTGACTAATTTCTTTATCTAGTTCGTATTGTCCCTTGGTGAGAGCTTGTTATAACCATCATGTTATAATAAGCCACCCAGAGTTACCTTGAGGTAAGATAGGCAGCCTATAAAATTTATAAATAAGTAAATAATACGTTATTGTAAGCGATTTGGGCGCTGGGTTAGAAACTCGGCGACCATGAGTTCTAGTTCCCCTTAGGCTTGGAAACCAGCCAGGTGACTTTCGGCCTGTTATTTTCTCTTGGCCAACTCACTCACAGGATGGCGGTTGTGAGAAAAATAGGAGGTATTAACTTTGAGTTCTGATGTCTTTTTAAAGAGAGGGTTTGCCTTGATAACTATGGTCAGCTGAACCAAGTAATCAGCAACTTTCATCATAAGTTACTTTCTTTTCTGAGAAAAACTTACACTGGATAGCAATAGCACTTAGACTTATATACCGCTTCAGTGCTTTACAGCCCTCTCTAAGCGCTTTTACAGAGTCAGCATATTTGCCCCCAACAATCTGGGTCTTCATTTTACCAACCTCGGAAGGATGGAAGGTTGAGTCAACCTTGAGCCTGGTGAGATCTGAACTGCCAATTTGCAGGCAGCCGGCAGTCAGCAGAAGTAGCCTGCAATACTGCACTCTAACCACGGCACTACTGTGGATCAATCACTGATGGTTCAAACCCTTCTAAATTAGAGAATCTCTGCTTTGGATGGGATTCCTAAAGGCTGGACTTCAACCCAAACCCCTGATGCAACCAGGGCTTCGTCATTAGGTGGGGAATATTATTGGGGATCTAGGGAAGGAATTGAGGGGAGGGAGGCGGTGACTCAGTGGCTAAGACACTGAGCTTGTTGATCAGAAGGTCAGAAGGTCAGCAGTTCAGTGGTTCGAATCCCTAGCGCCGCTTAACGGAGTGAGCTCCCGTTACTTGTCCCAGCTTCTGCCAACCTAGCAGTTCAAAAGCATGTAGAAAAATAGGAACTACTTTGGTGGGAAGGTAACAGTGCTCCGTGCGCCTTTTAATCATGCTGGCCACATGACTACGGAGACATCTTTGGACAGTGCTGGCTCTTCGGCTTAGAAATGGAGATGAGCACAGCCCCCTAGAGCTGGAAATGACTAGCACACATGTGCAGGGGAACCTTTACCTTTTAGGGAAGGAAACCTTTTATCTCACACTTTGTAACTCTGCAATACTGTCCAGATTCCTGACCTGTATTGCATGAGCAAAAGGCACATTTAAAAAGAAAGAATGAAGCGGTGAGAACGAAACTTGGAGAACAGATCTTAAAAGAATGAAAATCAAAAGAGACCTTTATTCAGGAAATTACATGATAACAGCAAAGCTGAGATTGCCCATCCGTGGCTTAAAACCGGCATGGTGTTTTTGTCATTCCAAGAGATGAGGAAGCCAGAAGACTAAATAAAAGAGAACTGAAAGTTTTGACAGCCTTGGTAATTAATATTCAATGACAGAGATTTAACAGATTAACAAGAGTTGGAAGGGACCTTGTAGGTCATCTAGTCCAAACCCCTGCCCAAGCAGGAGGCGCTACACCATTTCTGACAAATGGCAGTCCAATCTCTTCTTGAAAGACTCCAGTGATGAAGCTCTCACAACTTCTGAAGGCAACTTCTGTTTCATTGGTTGATTGTTCTGTCAGAAAATTTCTCCTTACTTCTAGGTTGAATCTCTCCTTGATCAGTTTCTATCCATTATTCCTTGTCCGGCCTTTGGGTGCCTTGGAAAATAGCTTGACCTCCCCCCTCCTCTCTGTGGCAGTCCCTCAAATACTGGAACACTGCTATCATGTCTCCCCTGGTCCTTCTCTTCACTAGACTAGCCATGCCCAGTTCCTGCCACCGTTCATCGTATCTTTTAGCTTCCAGTCCCCTGATCATCTTGGTTGCCCTTCTCTCCACTTTTTCTAGAGTCTCAACATCTTTTTTATAACGTAGTGACCAAAACTGGATGCAGTATTCTAGGTGTGGTCTTACCAAGGCTTTATAGAGTGGTATTAGTACCTTGCTTGATCTTGATTGTATCCCTCTGTTAATGCAGTTTAGGATTGCATTGGCTTTTTTGGCACACTGCTGGCTCATATTTAGCTGGTTGTCCACTAAGACTCCCAAGATCCCTCTCACAGTTACTGCTATTAAGCCTGGTTTCACTCAGTCTATATGTGTCCTTTTGGTTTTTCTTACCTAAGTGTAAGACTTTACTTTTCTCTACACTGACTTTCATTTTGTTAGATAGGGCCCAGTGTTCAAGTCTGTCAAGTTCCACCTGGATCTTGAGCCTATCATGTAGGGTGTAAATAGAGCTAAATAGATGTAAATAGAGCTACAAAAAGAGCAAAATCAAAGGCCAGAGACATTGTTAATCACTATGTTAGGTGCTTCTAGTGGCCAATAAATTGAAAGATGCAAAATACAAAGGGTTCCAAGGTGTATATTTTAAGAAAGACTAGATGAGTAGACTCTGTATAACAAATGCTCAACATTGCTCAAGAATTCCGTTGTATTTATTCTCCATTCTCTTCAGAATCTTGATTCTGCCTTCTCTTCCATTCATTCGCTAACATTTCATTTTTCCACAGTAATAAATATAGCTCAGGACCGTAGAGTCCAAAAGTTTTGACGATTTGTTTATACTGTTCTACTCTGTTTCTTTTTACGCGTTTCCCTTGAGTGAATTTTCCTATGCTCATAAAGGGACTGATGTTGAGTAAATCCCTTTCCACACACCAGACAGATATATGATTTTTTCCCAGTGTGGATCCTTTGATGGGAAGTGAGGGAACTTGATACAGTGAAACATCTTCCGCACTCCGTGCATTTATAGGGTTTCTCCCCAGTGTGGATTCGGTTATGTTCAGTAAAATGATGCTTTTCACTAAAGGTCTTTCCACATTCCTTGCACGCAAACGGTTTCTCCCCGGTGTGGATCCTTTTATGGGAAGGGAGGTGTTTTGCCGAACGGAAACTTTTCCCACACTCCAAGCATTTATACGGTTTCTCCCCAGTGTGGATTCTGTTATGTACAATATATTGACATTTTTGTCTGAAACTCTTCGCGCAGTTCTTGCATTGATAGGGTTTCTCCCCAGTGTGGATCATTTTGTGGGCAGTAAGAGAACTTGAAGCTCTGAAACTCTTTCCGCACTCTGGACATTTATACGGTTTTTCCCCGGTGTGAATCCTTTTATGGGAAGTGAGACAACTTGAATTAGTGAAGCGTTTCCCACAATCCGTGCATTTATATGGTTTCTCTCCGGTGTGGTTTCGGTTATGTACGGTATACTGATATTTTTGACTGAAGGTCTTTCCACACTTGGGGCATTCATAGGGTTTCTCGCCTGTGTGAATCTTATTGTGGGATGTGAGGCTTTGCGCAAAACGGAAGCTCTTTCCGCATTCCTTGCATTCGTAAGGTTTTTCTCCTGTGTGGATCCTTTTATGGGAAATAAGATAACTCGAATCCCTGAAGCTTTTTCCACACTCCAAACATTTATATGGTTTCTCTCCTTGTATTCTCTGACCCAAAGTAACTGAGAAGGTCCTTCTGGAACGTTTCCCATGTTTGTTTTGTTTCCCCACAGTGTGGCTTCTGCAGCAATCGCATAATTCTGATTCATCCATGGGTATTTTCCCACACTCGGGCCAAGCCTCTTTTTCTGGGTGATCATCTTCACCCAAGAAGTCACTGATATCTACGTGTGGTAAAGTAGAGCATTTTCCCAGCTCCCCCTTTAACTGTTTTTCCTCAGAACTTTGCTTTCCAAAAAATGTCTCTGCATCATCTTTCATCTTATCTTTTGGCAATGGTGCTGCTGCTTCGCGGATGGAACCCAGCATCTCCCATTCATCCTCTGCTCATGAACAGAAAAAAAAGAAAAAAGAAAAAGAAAGAAAAGTTAACACAAACTGAGGAGCAAACGGGATCAACCATCATTGTTGCATCTTTTCTTTGAACATTACCAATACTAAGCCCCCCGCTCGGTCAGGTCTTCTACTTTTTAGCTCTTTTTGTGATTCTTCTGCCCGTGTCTATCAGGGTATGTTCAAAACACGAGGCCATGCCTCATATCAGGTTGATGTAAGATCTGACACTGAAGTCTGTCTTGTCTTCCATGCTTCAGAACGAAAACCTGAGGCCTTTTTTTAAAAAATGATTTTTATTAAGCAATTTTCTTCATTTTACCTCACAATTTTCATCTTTACACCATTTTGGTATCAGTATACCTCATATGTACATACAGATTATTTTCATTTTTCTTACATACATACCTATTCCTTTATAACTTTTGACTAAAGATTATCAACCCTTCAACATATGCTAATCTATACACTGTGTGTTTGTTATAGTTACATACATACATACATATACATATATATATATATATTCTCAAAGCCGAGAACACCAGCCTGAAGGTGACGAATGAGACTTCGTCGAAACGTCGCCAAGACACTTCCAATTTTACGCGGGAGAAAACCCGAATAACCAAAGACCTACATACAAACACCCGTGAAAACCTCAGAAAATATATATATATATATATATATATATATGTGTGTGTGTGTGTGTGTGTGTGTGTGTGTGTGTGTGTGTAGGTCTTTGGTTATTTGGGTTTTCTCCCACGTAAAATTGGAAGTGTCTTGGCAACGTTTCGACGAAGTCTCATTCGTCATCTTCAGGCTGGTGTTCTTGGCTTCGTGCTTCCAGGAGCAATGTGTGATCGCAGGAAGCACGTGATCCTGGAAACACTATATATATTATATATATATAAACAATATATTCTGAGAAACTGAATATTATCTGATTTGGAACATATGGTACAACTGGTTATAGAGAATAGAAGCAAAGTTTAAGGATGTTAAAGTAAGATAAGATGTGACTGAATGCTAGAGAATGGAAGGATTTGGAAAGAATGGGATAGAATATAAATCTTTCCATGCTCCACCATTCGGTCAGAACTGATGAAGCTTCTTGGCTGAGAAGCAAAATGTCTTCAAGGAAAAACGAAGAACGTCCAGTTGCCTTTCGAAAACAGCACCTTTGGGACATCTGGTTAGAAATTTTTTAATATGAAACAGCTGACGGCATTTAACCAGAAAACTCTCTGACTGGGGAGGAGCAAACCTACTTACCCAGCAAAGCTACATTCCTATAATTTTCCATCATGACTTCCCAATGGAGTGCTTTTTGGTCTGGATCCAGCTCAGACCACTCCTCCTCGGAGAAATACACAGCCACCTCCTTGAAGGACACAAGGCCCTCCTGAACAAGGAAACAAAGAAACCAAATAGGCTCGAGAAGGTTTGGTCAGGTCTATCCCATTATGTACAGATTCCCAGAGCGAAGATATACACCAAGTTACATGGCTGTGCTTGGTAGGATTCCAAGGTTTAGGGGAAAAAATAGAAAGGCTTTGAATGAAGAAATAGTTCAGGCAAGTTTAATCAACTTGATGGATGTGACAAGACTTTCAGTGCCTTTCAGTGAAAGTAATCCTACTCTCTTTATGGAACTCAAAGCATTGTTAGAGACCCCACACACCCACTTCACGGTCTGTTTCTATTGCGGGAAGAGGTTTCAAAATATCTTCGCTTGAGATCTGCCTATGTGGGACCGATTGGGGTAGATTGTAGGGGGGAACACCGAAATATAAATTTTTATCGTATTTTATCTATATCTTAAATTATTGTATTTTATTCCAATTTCATTTGGAATTTTATCCGATTCCATTTTAAATGGCTTTTTTCAAATTTTAGTAATAATTTGTTTCTGGAACGCTGCACTTTGATATGGCCCAAGGGCTAATCAATCAATAAATATTTTAAATTAAAAAAAAGAAAGAAAGAAATATTTCTAGCATGACTTCCAGATTCTGTAACAGCTTTGTTCCCTGTGCCATCCGTCTGGTAAATTTGCAAGATTTGTTCCTTTTGCCATGTACATGTATACATCTGAAGTAGACTGTGTTTCTCCATTTCATATAATATATCTGGGTACATGCATAATTTTGTATCTATCTATCTATCTATCTATCTATCTATCTATCTATCTATCCATCCATCCTCTGTCTATCCCTCCCTCCCTCCCTCCATATATAGTCTGCATTCTGTAGTCCATTATTATTATTTTTCTTATAAAGACGCCCTGCAGGAAGGCTTGAAGGGCAGGAGATTCCCAACAAGGCATCACTTGGAAGGGAGCCTCCGATACTCATAGCAGGAGTGAAATCCAGCAGGTTCTGACAGGTTCTGGAGAACCGGTAGCGGAAAGTTTGAGTAGTTCGGCGAACCGGCAAATACCACCTCTGGCTGGCCCCAGAGTGGGGTGGGAATGGAGATTTTGCAGCATCCTTCCCCTGCCATGCCCACCATGCCACGCCCACCAAGCCACACCACACCACGCCTCCCAAGCCACGCCCACAGAACCGGTAGTAAAAAAAAAATTGGATTTCACTACTGACTCATAGGTCCTTTGCATTATTCTCAGTGTAGGTTTTGAACTAGGAGCAGTTTCTAGCGGGATTTCTAGCAGGATTTCCAGATTCTGTAACAGCTTTGTCCCCTATGCCATCTGTCTGGTAAACTTGCAAGATTTGTTACTCTCACCATGTACATATATACATCCGAACTCGACTGTGTCGTTTCTCAGTGTCATATAATATATGTGGGCATATGCATAATTTTGAATGTGTTTGTTTGTTTACTTATTAATCTTGTCATGTTTATGTCTATATTAGAGGTGGAGACCCTTTCAGAGCTGTATGCAACGTAATTTCATTTTAACGTATGCCGATGAGTGCATATTCAAAGTGGCAATAAAGCTATTCTATTCCATTCTACTTTTTCTAGACCATGGAAGGAGAGAATGCTCTGTATACCACCATGACTTCCTGAAGGAAAAGGATAAGATGAATCTAATGAATGAATTTGCTCCTCTTACTTGAGTTGGAGGTTCAACCACTGTTTCAGCTGCACCATAAAGAGCAGACAACTCCAACTGAATCTTCCCTGTGAGGTAAAAACAGTATTTTAAAAAGTGTAATTAATAAAACAGGAAAACATGTTTTACAAGAAGAGGAGAGAGCTTGGAACTTTCTGAAGAACGGAGGACCTTCGATTACCTCCCAAAATATCAATTACCTCCCAAAATATCCTGACTTGGATCTGCCAGAGAAGTGCTCCTCAGAAACAGCTCCTGAAGGGGATTTGATGGATTCCTGCTTTCCTCAGGATTTCTGATGTCCATTGTGAAGGACTTGAAATAGGAGACAGGAGAAAAGAAGAATTACCGTATTTTTCAGACTATAAAACGCACCGGTGTATAAGAAGCACCAAGATTTTGAAGAGGTAAGTAAGAAAAAAAAAGTTTTTGCCCTCCCCCGGACCTCAGGAGCACTTTGCAGGCCTCCCAAACCCTCTGCGTGCCCTGTTTTTCACAAAAACAGATGAAAAACGGGCCCGTTTTTGCAAAAAACGGGGTGCGCAGAGGGTTTGGGACAGTGGTGAAATGTAAAATTTGTTACTACCAGTTCTGTGGGCGTGGCTTGGTGGTGGTGGTGGTAATATGACTGAGTGGCTGTGGCCACCTTTTTTTTTTTTTACTTTTAAAACCATTTTTTCTACAACCTCTTCAGCTGAAGAGGTTGTAAAAAAATGCTTTTAAAGCCTCTGATGATCCCAGCTGACTTGCCTGATTGGCAGAGGCTTTCTTTCTTTTTTTTTAAAGCTTCTGATGATCCCAGCTGAGCCGCGCGCTCAGAGGCTTTTTTTTTGCTTTTAAAAGCAAAGAGGTTGTAGAAAAAATGCTTTTAAAAATAAAAAAAAAAGCCTCTGATGATTGTGCGGCTCAGCTGGGCAATGGGGGGGGGGAGGGATTTTTGCTACCGGTTCTCTGAACCACCCGCCTCCATCGCTACCGGATCGGGCGATCCGGTCTGAACCGGGAGCATTTCAACCCTGATTTGGGAGGCTTCCAGAGTGCTCCTGGGGGCTGGGGGAGAGCAAAAACACCCCCATTTTTGCAAAAATTGGTCAAAAAACCAGGCCTGTTTTTCACAAAAATGGGACGAGCGGGGCAGGGCTTCGGGAGGCCAAAAATGGCTGTACTCGAGTGTACTCGGGAAAAGGTGCATCTTATACTCCGAAAAATACAGTAGTGGACATCACAGAACACAAAATGGATTCTTGAAAGCCTCCAAAGTTCAACAGTGAGGCTGGAAAAGTAAGCAAGGAATGCCTGTCTTCTAAAATAAAACAATCATTAGTGAAACATCTCCGCATATTATGAACGCCAGAAACTTCTGGTAGGGAAGGGTGAAAAAGTCAACCACATACTTGATTCCATGCAACCCCTTCTGGGTTCCCAAAGTGAAGGTCCCTCACCTGCTCCTTCTGCTCCTCCGCCTGGCCCAGGAAAAGGCCTTCCACCAGGGCCACCGCCTGGGAGCTGGTCTCTGCTCCACACTCCCGCACCCAGTTCTCCATCTTCAGGGGCAGAAGAGCCAGGAACTGCTCCAGAACAACCAGATCCAGCATCTGGGCTTTGGTGTGCTTTTCTGCTTTGAACCATTGATTACAAAAGTTGTGAAGTCGGCTGCAAAGTCCTCGGGGATCCTCAGACGGCTGGTATTGGACGCGCCTGAAGTTCCAGGACTGAATGTCTAAAGGGACAATAGTCTCCTTCTCCAGGATCTTCTGCTCAGTTCTTGGCCAGACCTCCCTGCACTTCCCAGGCTGAACAGCAAAACAACCAGTTCTTCCAGTTCCCTCACTCGCTGAAGGATGTGTCTCCATTCTCTCTTTCTCTCTGTCCTGTAACACAACACCGAATGGGTCCAAGGAATCTTGTGGCTCTCCAAACAACTTTTCATTCAAAGCACTGGTCCTGCTGCTGCAGCTATGTTGATAGTTGGACATTCAGCCCGCTTCAGCCAATAGATAGCTTTATCTCTACACGAAGAGAACAAATGGCTTCCAGCTTGTGTATCTAAGGTGGAAAAGAAAATAAATTCAGAACAGAACAGAACAGGAGAGTTGGAAGGGGCTTTGGAGGTCTTCTAATCCAATCTCTCGCTCAAGCAGGAGACCCTACACCATTTCAGACAGGTGTTCGTTCAATTTCTTCTTAAAAACATCCAGTGTTGGAGCACTCACAACTTCTGTAGGCAAGCAAATTCTACTGATTAATTGTTCTGTTAGGAAATTGAAGGCCAGGTAAGGCAGGCTATGTAAGAAATATCATCTAATAAACATTTTAGATAGATAGATAGATAGATAGATAGATAGATACTGTAGACAGACAGACAGACAGACAGACGGACGGACGGACGGACGGAAGGAAGGAGGGAGGGAAGAAGGAAGGAAGGAAGGAAGGAAGGAAGGAAAGAAAGAAAGAAAGAAAGAAAGAAAGGGAATTCTTTATTGGCCAAGTGTGATTGGACACACAAGGAATTTGTCTTTGGTGCATATGGTCTCAGTGTACATAAAAAGCGAAGATACATTCATCAAGAATCAAAAGGTACAACACTTAATGATAATCATAGGGTTATTTGCCGTATAGCAATTTGCCATAAGCAAGGATGCAATTTTACGTTAGGAGTAACTAAACAATAGGTATATATGATCATAAAGAATCATGCATCGCTACCTGTAATGATTTTAAATCATATCTAAGTAAAGATGCAGTACTGTGTAAATAATACGTAAATAATGAAGTATTTATATTTTAACACCACGGAACCGAAAAATAGTGAATTGTACTATTATATTGCATTGAAAAACCAATTAAAAAAAAAGATAATCATAGGGTACAAATAAGCAATCGAATCATACTAGGAAACAATCAGTAGAATTCATAAGGATACAGCAACAAGTTACAGTCATACAGTCATAAGGGGGAGGAGATGGTGATAGGAACGATTACTAAACATTTTAGTAATGATCTAACAATGACTCTATTGGTCTCTAACCGTCCCTATTCCTAAGCCTTGGCTAATGAATGCTCCAAGAGTCACCTAATACACATTCTATTTGCTCCAGGCCATCTCTATTCCTAATTTCTAGCTGAGCTCTGCAAGATGTCTAAGTCTTGGTCACTTTTATCAGCTTTCTAATCACTCAGAATTGTTACAAGCTTTACAAGTGCATATTCCCTGTGAATAAGCATTCTTTGTTCTCGCCAGACAGACTCCACAATTACAGGCTTCCTTACCTTCAAGTGTGTGCTATGATCTTGGTTTGTTTTGGCAGAGAGCCCATCAGTACTAACACTTCACCTGATCTTAACTTTATCCCAAAGAATTGGAAAGTGCTGGATTTTACCACTGAGCAAGATTAATCTCCATGGAAGGAAATATTTTTCTAACCGGATATGGGATTGCAATGGCATTGAGTAGATAAGTTACGTCGTGTGAGTGTTTGCGACGCAAACGTGGTTGAAAAATACGAAATCGACTTTCATCAAGGATTTGGAATGCTGAATAGATGTATCTGGAGCATTTTCTATTTCTTTCTCTCTTTTTTTTTTTCCACAAGGAAGGGCTTGCTTTTTAAAAACGAAACCTACGTTCACCTCCAAGCAGGGCTCACGCGACGTGTCCAACCCCAAACAAATGAGGAAACCATGAAACTTCAAATGAAAGGCAAGGACACGACCCTGGCTTAAGATGCTCCATTTCCCTTTTTACAGGGTTGATTTTGGGAGAGCCAAGTCATACTCTTACACACAGGAAGGATCATACAACATCCCCTGAGCCAGGGGTGGGTTCTAAATTTTTTTTTACTACCGGTTCTGTGGGCGTGGCTTATTTTGTGGCCGTGGCTTGATGGTCATGTGACAATTCTTTAGGATTTAGCAGAGGTATTGGTCTACCAGGCTTTTAACTGCTTGCAGAGCTGTACCGGTCTACTCATTTGTTTTTGGAGGCACCAGTCTATCCATTTGTTTTTGGAGACACTGGTCTACTCATTTGTTTTTGCAGGCATTGATCTACCCATTTGTTTTTAGAGGCACCGATCTACTCATTTATTTTTGGAGGCACCGGTCT
>WNWU01000393.1:43704-59180 GCA_012654045.1 Ptyas mucosa | reverse complement strand
AGTAGAGTAGAGTAGAGTAGAACAATAGGAATAGGAATGGAAGAATAAGAATAAAGTAGAGTAGAACAGAACAGAACAGAGGAATAGGGATAGGGATGGAAGAATAGAGTAGAACAGGATAGGACAACGGAATAACAGGAATGGAATGGAATAGGAATGGAAGAATAAGGAGTAGAATAGAACAGAACAGAACAATAGGAATAGGAATAGGAATAGGAATAGGAATGGAAGAATAAGAATAGAGTAGAGTAGAACAGGACAGGACAGGACAGGACAACAGAACAATAGGAATAGGAATGGAATGGAATGGAAGAATAAGAATAGAATGGAATGGAATGGAATAGAACAATAGGAACAGGAATGGAAGAATAAGAAGAGAAGAGATATTAGAACAGATTAGATTAGATTAGATTAGATTAGATTAGATTCTTTATTGGCCAAGTGTGATTGGACACCCAAGCAATCTGTCTCCGGGACAGAAGCTTTCAGTCCACGTACAAGCAACAAGTGATATATCATGATCATGATCATAAAATACAATCATCATAAATCACAACAGTCTTGTTGTATCTGATGGTCATAGGGTACTAAATAAAAGCAATCAACATAAACCTTAAGTTACAAACCACAAAGTGATAGTCATAAGATGCTAAAGTAATAGGCAATAGGAAAGGTGAGAAGCAGAATAGTAATATGGCCCTATTAGGTGGCATAAGACAGTGTTGTGGGAATTAGTTGTGTAGCAGAAGGATAGTATGGAGGAAAAACTTGTGTCTGGTTGTTTTGCCGTGCAATGCTCTGTAGGGTCGTCTTGAAGGAAAAAGTTGAAACAGTTTATGTCCAGGATGTGAGGGGTCTGTAGATATTTTCACAACTCACTTTACATGCAGGGTACAGATCCTCAATGGAAGGCAGGCTGAAGTATGGAAGCAGAAGTATTAATAAGAACAATAATCACTTTTTCCATTTATATACCTCAGAATTCGCAGAAACACTGGTGCTGTTTGGAGGTCTGTAAGCCTTTGAGTTAAATGGCTGCTGAATGGCTCGGAGGAAAGAGGGATGATCCCTCCTTAGAGATGCTCTTTGGAGGAATCCCTCAAGAAGATCCATCTCAGAAGAGACGATCAGGTAAAGCCTCTTTAGAATAGCAATTGCACTTAGACTTATACACCGCTTCACAGTGCTTTCCAGCCCCTCTCTAAGCAGTTTACAGCCTATTGCCTATATGTAAACTGATCAAGGAGAGATTCAACCTAGAATTAAGGAGAAACAATCAACCAATGGAACAGAAGCTGCCTTCAGAGATTGTGGGAGCTTCATCACTGGAAGCTTTCAAGAAGAGACTGGATTGCCATCTGTCAGAAATGGTGTAGGGTCTGCTTGGGCAGGGGGTTGGACAATTTATTTATTTATTTTTTATTTGATTTATATGCCACCCTTCTCCGGAGACTCAGGGCAGCTTACAATGCGTTAAACAATAGCCTTCATACTTTTGTATATTTATACAAAGTCAGCTTATTGCCCCCACAATCTGGGTCCTCATTTTACCTACCTTAGAAAGGATGGAAGGCTGAGTCAACCTTGAGCCTGGTGAGATTTGAACTTGCAGTAATTGCAGGCAGCTTGACTTACAACGTCCCTTCCAACTCTGCTAATCTGTATATTTTAGATGGGCTGTTCTCTGCCCACAAGGCACTCCTACCTCTCAGTTACCCAGTCGGCAGACACAAAGAATGGATTTCTGAATGTGAAATAATAGAGGAGGAGTTTTTATAACAAGTAGTTCTTCTGTTCTTTTTTCTCAGTCTCAGAGACCAAAGCAACATCGGTGGGATCTTCTGGAACATTGGTTGTCCGTGGTGGAGCACTTGTTTTTCCAAGGAAGGTAGGAAGATCTTTCCCTCCTCAAACTGCTAGTGTCCAGCCCTGTCCAAAATGGGAGAGAGGCTGTTTCGTAATTAGCTTCCGGATATTTTGATAGGAGGTCAAACGGTGCTACAGGTAATTCAAGAGGAACCATCTTGCAATACAAAGCCACCCTCTTCTCCCTTGGGTGCTGAATGGAATGTATTTGGTAATGTAATTATGGTTTGAACTCTGTAATACATGGCCATGCAATATTATTCATCAGCAGTCTTTGTTAAGGAATTCGCAGAGTAACCCTGTAGTAGCAAGGGTGCGCACATGAAAGCGATTGAGAGTAGTTACGAAGAAACACAGTCAACACACAGATACACTGAGTTGTGTTTACTTTCAGGAAATAGTAAGGCATAGTCCAATAAACAGTCCAGGTCATACACATATGAAGCAGGAGATAGCCAAAACGACAGTCCAGGGATAATCCAATAACAAAGTCTTCTTACCAGTCATCGTAGTCATTCACAATAAACAGTTCTTCTGGATTTGCAAACAGTAGTATACAGAGATATCAGAGAGCAGGAACAGCAAGGAAAAAAAACCCAAACCATGTTTCTAGCTCCCTCTTAAGGAGATTGGCTACAGAGCTAACCAATTAGGACACAGTATTTTTTTATTTTATTTTACTTATATGCCGCCCTTCTCCGGAGACTCAGGGCGGCTTACAATGCGTTAAGCAATAGCCTTCATACTTTTGTATATTTTATACAAAGTCAGCTTATTGCCCCCACAATCTGGGTCCTCATTTCACCCACCTTAGAAAGGATGGAAGGCTGAGTCAACCTAAGACTGCAATACAGCAGTCTTAAAGCTACATTGATTGTTTATATATTGCCAACCCAACAAGTTAGATAATAGTCATTTCCTAACAGTCTTAAAAATCACAGGTTAAAAATTATCTAAATAACATTGCACACATATGTGGATGTGAAAACTAGAAAGAAATTAGGATGATAAGTCGAGTGAGACTGGCTTACTGTATTAAAATTCTTAATTGACTAGTTTTAAGAGGAAGCAGAAGGATCCTCTTAAGTTTATACTATGTAGCTAATATCTACAATATATCTACTCTTGTTCTAGCCGTCCCTCCTTCAATTAGGCTTTGATTTTTAAAAATGTAACAAGATCCATTTTTATCCTCAAGAAGTTCAGCGAAATATATTTAATTTTATTCTTAGCCTCCCCGGTAACAAGGTGATTTGTTCATGTTTCACCTGTGTCCTTAGACGTTAATAGAAGGGTGTACAACAAGTTATATTGCTACTGTACATTATATAATTTGTTGTTGTTAGTCGCGAAGACATGTCTGATCCATCACGACCCCATGGACAACATTCCTCCAGGTCTTCCTGTCCTCTACCATCCCCCGGAGTCCATTTAAGCTGACGCCGACTGTTTCAGTGACTCCATCCAGCCACCTTGTTCTCTGTTGTCCCCTTCTTCTTTTGCCCTCAGTCGTTCCCAGCATTAGACACTTCTCCAGTGAGTCCTCCCTTCTCATTAGGTGGCCAAAGTATTTGAGTTTCATCTTCAGGATCTGGCCTTCTAAAGAGTTGTCAGGGTTGATCTCCTCTAGGACAGACCAGTTTGATCGCCTTGCAATCCAAGGGACTCGCAGGAGTCTTCTCCAGCACCAGAGTTCAAAGGCCTCCATTCTTTGGCGCTCAGCCTTTCTTATGGTCCAACTTTCACAGCCATACATTGCAACTGGGAAAACCATAGCCCTGACTATACGCACTTTTGTTGGCATTACATGATTTAGAATTCACCAGATTCATAAAAGATTATCCCCCAGGTATGTTTTCAATCAGAGGCTCAGAACTCAGGGCAGTTGCTTATCTATTCTAATTGGGAATCAGGTTTGTTCTTTAAGAAAAAAGCTTGTGTATAGATTATTCAACTGTTTCTTAAGAGGGACCTTTGTAGAATGTGTGGTTTCTGTTTCAGAATTCCGTTTCCTTTGAGGATGTCGCTGTGTTTTTCTCCGTGGAGGAGTGGACCCTGCTGGATTGTGAGCAAAAGATTTTGTACCAAGAAGTCATGCTGGAAAACGCAAAGAACGTGGCCTCCTTAAGTAAGGAACTCTTGTTTCTCTAGCCTGAAATAGTGGTAGAAAGTATTTTCTAGCTAGCCAGACATATACAGCTGATTTCTTTCTCGGAAAATGCTAGCGTCTTCTTTTCCTATAGTGGAAGAGAGTGTCCTCAGCTGCATTTCTACTTCTCTTTGGTCTCTTAAGTAGGGCTAAAATCACCGGCGAGGCTAGCAAAGATGTTCCAAAACATGTCTACAAATGTTGGAAATGTAATCAAACACCGGGCACATATTATCATATGTGGTGGACATGTACAAAGGCAAAACATTTTTGGATGAAAATGCATACATGGTTAGAAAAAATGTTAAAGCGATACATAGATTATAAGCCAGAAATATTTTTGTTGGGCATGCTAACAGAAAAGTATGATAAAGGGACTATACACTTAATACTGCATGTCTTGACAGCAGCAAGAATTGTACATGAGCCGCGGTAGCACAGTGGTTAGAGTGCAGTACTGCAGGCTACTTCTGCTGATTACCGGCTGCTAGCACTTTGGCAGATTGAATCTCACCAGGCTCAAGGTTGACTCAGCCTTCCATCCTTTCGAAGTCAGTAAAATGAGGACCCAGATTGTTGGGGGCAATATGCTGACTCTGTAAACTGCTTTAAGAGGACTGTAAAGCACTATGAAGGGTATATAAATCTAAGTGCTATTGCTATTTGCACAGCACTGGAAAAATGAGGGAATACCTACAGAAGAGAGTGTAATAACAAAAATACTAGATTGTGCAGAAATGGATAGGTTGACATTTATTTTTTTTAAAATTTTTTTATTTATATGCCGCCCTTCTCCGGAGACTCAGGGTGGCTTACAATGCGTTAAGCAATAGCCTTCATACTTTTGTATATTGTATATACAATATACAATATTGTATATTTTATACAAAGTCAGCTTATTGCCCCCACAAACTGGGTCCTCATTTTACTTACCTTAGAAAGGATGGAAGGCTGAGTCAACCTTGAGCCTGGTGAGAATTGAACTCGCAGTAATTGCAGGCAGCTGGAAGCTAAATACTACTTTTAACAGTAGCATTAGTCTGCTGTGCCACTCAGGCTCCTTTAAAGCATTTAATGTCCTTTAAGACATTAAAAGGAATCTTCCATTCCTCTCTCTCCCTCTCCTCTTCTTACCGTCTACTCCTCTCTCCTTTCTTTCTCCTTTGTTGTGGAATATTTTCCTTGTTTGGTATCTGAGCAATTCCAGTATTCTAATAATAGATACTTTCTTTTCGCTTTCTTTTCAGTTTTACTCAATCTATTGCTGTTATCTTCATAATTGTACATTTATCCTTATAGTCTTCTTTCTTTCCCCCCCTCCCATCCCCCCTTTCCATTTACTCTGGTGTCACCTGGGTTTCTATTTCTTTTTTCTCCTCTCCCTCATTTAACTTTCTATTATCTAAATCATTTCTCTGAAGCTCAGTTCTCAAGATCCAAGTCCTTTAGCACTTCCCTTTTCTCAGTTTGAAATTAAACCGGTAGATTCTCCACCATCAAGCCCATTATTGAATAGAGACAGCTTTCAAAACTACCCCTTGTTTCCTTTTTCTTTGGAACTGAATCTGAAAGAGTAGTAGGGCTGATATTGCTCAGGGATAGGGTAGGCAGGATTCAGTTCTGCCTGCTGCATCATGGAGGACAAGAACGAAGCCTTGGTATCAATCCGATACCAAGCATAGCCCCATGTCATGACAGAAGCAGGTAGCGCACGGGTGTCAAACTTGCAATGATGCGTCATCATGTGACATATCGCAACTTTCCCCATCGCTAAAATGGGAGTGGACATGGCCAGTGTATCACGCATCCAGCCCGTGGGCTGCGAGTTTGACACCCCTGAGGTAGCAGAATCACAAAAAGAGCTAAAAGGAAAAAGAGCTGGAGGGAAGGTTTGATAGTGTTCAAATAAGGGCTTGCAACAATGATGCTTGAGCCCATTTGCACCTCAATTTATGTCAATTTTTCTTTTCTTCTCTTTGAAGCAGGTGACAGATGGGAGGTGGAGCGTTCCGGCCAAGAGGCAGCAGCACCTTTGCCAAACGACAAAAAGGAAGTTGTGGAAAAGTTTTCTAGAAAGCCAAGTCCTGTGGGAAAAGAGTTAAAGGGGGAACCGGAGAAATGCTCTACTTTACCATGTGCAGATATCAACGTCTTCTTAGCCAAAGATGTTCACCCCAAAAGAGACGCATGTCCAAGGTGTGGAAAAGTAGCCACAGATGTATCAGGATTATGCGATCGTTGCAGAAGCCACATTGTAGCAAAACAGAATGAAAGCGGAAAACGTTCCAGAAGGACCTTTCTCCTTACTTTATGTCAGAGAATACAAGGAGAAAAACCATACAAATGTCTGGTGTGCGGAAAATGCTTCAAAGATTTAAGTCATTTTACTTCTCATTATAGGGTCCACACAGGAGAGAGACCGTACAAATGCACAGTGTGTGGAAAGTGCTTCAAAAATCCAAGTCATCTTATTTGCCATACTAGGATCCATACGGGAGAGAAACCGTATAAGTGCACCGAGTGTGGAAAATGTTTCACCGAATCTCGTTCCCTCACCTGCCATAAAAGAATCCACACTGGGGAGAAACCGTATGAATGTAAAGAATGCGGAAAGAGTTTCAATCAAAAACATAGTTATACGGTACATAACCGAATCCACACCGGGGAAAAACCCTACATGTGCTTGGAATGTGGAAAATGCTTCACCGAATCAAGTTCCCTCACTTGCCATAAAAGAATCCACACCGGGGAAAAGCCGTATAAATGCACAGAGTGTGGGAAATGCTTCAGTGAGTCAGGTTCCCTCGCGTCTCACAAAACAATCCACACAGGAGTGAAACCATATGAATGCCAAGAGTGTGGGAAGAGCTTCAGAGCATCGGTGTTACTTGCTTCCCATATAAGAATCCACACCGGGGAGAAACCATATAAATGTACGGAATGTACCAAGAGCTTCCGTTCTGCAAAACACCTTAGTTTCCATAAAAGAAAGCACACGGGGGAGAAACCATATAAATGCCAGGAGTGTGGAAAATGCTTCACTGAATCAGGTTCCCTGACTTACCACAAACGGATCCACACCGGGGAAAAGCCCTACAAATGTATGGAGTGTGGAAAGAGCTTCAGAGCGTCAAGTTTTCTTACCTCCCATAAAAGGATTCACACTGGGGAGAAACCGTATAAATGCAAGAACTGTGCGATGAGCTTCAGTCAAAATTATCAGTATGCTATACACAACAGAATCCACAATGAAGAGAAACCATATAAATGCACGGAGTGCGGAAAGGGCTTCCACAAGAACAGTCACCTTACGTACCACAAAAGGATCCACACTGGGGAGAAACCGTATAAATGCAAAGAATGTGGCAAGAGCTTCATCCAGAAGTATCAATACACCGAACATAACAGAATCCATACTGGGGAGAAACCATATAAATGCACGGAGTGTGGAAAGAGTTTTAGAGCTTCCAGTTTTCTCACTTCCCATAAAAAGTTCCACGCTGAAGAAAAACCATATAAATGTGTGGAGTGTGGAAAGCCCTTCACTAATTCGGGGTCCCTTGCTATCCATAGGAGGATCCACACTGGGGAAAAACCATATCACTGTAAGGAATGTGGAAAGAGCTTTAGTCAAAAACATCATTATACTAGACATAGCAGAATCCACACCGGGGAGAAACCGTATAAGTGTACGCAGTGTGGGAAATGCTTTACCGAGTCACGTTCCCTTACTTGCCATCAAAGGATTCACACTGGAGAGAAACCATATGAATGCGCTGATTGTGGACGACGGTTTACTGAGTCCCGTTCTCTCACTTCCCATAAAAGGATCCACACTGGAGAAAAACCATATAAATGCCTGGAGTGTGGAAAGAGTTTTAGAGCTTCAAGTTCTCTCACCTCCCATAAAAGGATCCACACTGGGGAAAAACCCTATAAATGCAAGAACTGTTCAAAGAGCTTCAGACAAAAATATAATTATACTATACATACCAGAATCCACACCGGTGAGAAGCCTTATAAATGCATGGAGTGTGGAAAGAGCTTCCATTCTCAAAAACTTCTCCCCTCCCATAAACTGATCCATACAAGGGAAAAAACATATCAGGGCAAAAAATGTGACAAAAGCTTCAGTCAAAAACATCATCGTACTGAACATAACACAATCCACACTGGGGAGAAACCATATCAATGCACAGAGTGTGGACAACGTTTCACTGAGTCAGGGTCCCTCACTTCCCATCAAAAGATCCACACGCATGAAAAATCATATAATCGTATGGGAAATGGTATTTACTCAACATCGGTGCCTGTATGAGCACAGGAAAATATGATTCAAGAGAGACCCATAAAAACAGACTAGAACTGCATAAATGGATTGTGTCAAAAATTTTGCAGATTGCACCCTTAAAGGTAAAGGTTCCTGTCGCACATATGTGCTAGTCGTTCCCGACTCTAGGGGGCAGTGCTCATCTCCGTTTCAAAGCCGAAGAGCCAGCGCTGTCTGAAGACTTCTCCGTGGTCATGTGGCTGGCATGACTAAACACCAAAGGCACACGGAATGCTGTTACCTTCCCACCAAAGGTGGTCCCTGTTTTTCTACTTGCATTTTATACATGCTTTCAAACTGCTGGGTTGGCAGAAGCTGGGACAAGTAACGGGAGCTCACCCCATTAGGCGGAACTAGGGATTTGAACCGCTGAACTGCCGACCTTTCAATCGATCAGCTCAGCGTCTTAGCCACTGAGCCGCCGCATCCCCTATTACAGCTTTATCTTGTGCCATATGCATCATTGGACGTTGGCGATCATGTTGCTGTGAAATGAAATGCTAGGGAGTGGAAGATAAGGAACGATGATTCTAAGGAGAATGGAGAAGAATAACTACAACTGATTACTTCAATGACAGTAAGCATTTGTCCTTACAGAGCCTTGAATCTAGTCTTTTTTGGAAGATCTACTATTACACCCTTCACTGGTTGTATCTCTCAATCGATTGCCGCTAGAATCACCCGGCAGAGTGACAGCAGAGCACTCTGGAGTTTGCTCTCTTTGCAGCCAAAATCTTAGTTTGCATCTCTCTTGTTGTCCCTCTGATTGATCAGACTGTTAATTGTGAGGACTGTCAATACTTCTATTAACTCTTCTGGTTTCCTCAGCATAATGGGATTAAAAACACCATGCTGGTTCTAAGGTACAGATGGGCAATCTCGACTTTGTCGTGATAATTTCTTGAATAAAACTGTATCTTTTGGTTTTCTGTCTTTCACGGATTGGTCTGAAGAGTTGTTTTATAAAATGGCAGTGCCCTAATTTCATTATTTCTCTCTTAAGTGCACTTTTAATACATGCAACGGGGCAGGAGAGGAATCCTAGCAGTGTTCCAGAATTACAAAGTGGAAGATAAACGGTTTTCTTTCCTAATTCCCAAATAATGTTCTCCACCTAATTATAAAGCTGTGATTGCATGTAGGATTTGTGTTGAATTCCAGTCCTATAACTCCTTAGGAATCTTATGCAATGCAAATTTTTTTTTTTGATTTAGAGGGAAGTTTGAATCATTATTGATTGATCCAATGTACATTTTTCTGAGTTAGAAGAGAAAGCATCTCAAATCATGAAAGATGGCCGATTACATGGGTCAACTGGCCATGGGTGCCAAGACAAACCCTTTCTTTAAAAAGGACATCAGAATTCAAAAGTGAATATTGTTAAGGAATTCGCAGAGTAACCCTTGAATAGCAAGGGTGTACACATGAAAGCGATTGAGAGTAGATACGAATAAACACAGTCAACACACAGATACACTGAGTTGTGTTTACTTTCAGGAAATAGTAAGGCACAGTCCAATAAACAGTCCAGGTCATACACATATAAAGCAGGAGATAGCAAAACGACAGTCCAGGGATAATCCAATAACATAGTCTTCTTACCAGTCGTCGTAGTCATTCACAACAAACAGTTCTTCTGGATTTGCAAACAGTAGCATACAGAGATATCAGAGAGCAAGAACAACAAAGAGAAACAAACCATGCTTCTAGCTCCCTCTTAAGGAGATTGGCTACAGAGCTAACCAATCAGGACATAGTATGATGCAATACAGTCTTAAAGCTATATTGATGGTTTTTATATTGCCAACCCAACAAGGTAGGTAATACTCATTTTCTAACAAATATCCCCTTCTATTTTTTCCCCAGAATCACCACTCTGTGAAGTATGTTGGCTGAGTGAAAATACGTTGGTTGAGAGAATGACGGGCCCAAAGTCACCCATCTGGCTTTGATGCCCAAGGGGCACTAGAATTCATGCTCCCAGTTTCTAGTCCAGCACCTTAACTACTTATGATCATGATTATTATAAGCGCTTTCCAAAGGATGATGCAAACCAGAAAAACACAAATGGCAAAATTCCATCCAACCAAATCAGCCAGCTAAACATTTGCCAATCTTTCCCTGTCTCTCTTTCTGTCCTCTTCTTCTCCAGTTTTATTTCCTTTCTTGGGTGTAGTGATTCCTTTCCTTTTCTATTTATCTCTGTTGTTTCTTCTTAAAGACAGTTCAGAACATGATTCATTTTTTCTATATATAATAAAAGTTTTTCCATAAAAACTTAAAAGCTTCCCTCGCACGCTCTTTGTCTTCAGCATCTATGGGCATCAACCCTATTTTCCTGCCCTCCCTTTTCCCTCTCGAGTATTGCCTCCAGGTATTGCTCATCTCTTTCAAAGCCGAAGAGCCAGCGCTGTCGGAAGACTTCTCAGTGGTCATATGGCCGGCATGACTAAACGCCAAAGGCATACAGAACACTTACCTTCCCACCAAAGATGGTCCCTATTTTTCTACTTGCATTTTTTACGTGCTTTCGAACTGCTAGGTTGGCAGAAGCTGGGACAAGTAATGGGAGCTCACCCCGTTACATGACACTAGGTATTCGAACCACTGAACTGCCGACTTTTGATCGACAAGCTCAACATCTTAGCCACTGAGTCACCATGTCCCTCATGGTCATATTATTATTACATCATATTATAATTTTATTATATTTATTAAAATTATCACAGTCATATTATTACATCATATTAGTCTCCTATAGTGGACTAATTAATTCTAGATAAGAGAGTCTCTAATATAACAGATATAGAATGTCTAAGTTCATTTCTTGTGTTATTTTTCCTGCCTATTGTGGAAGGGGGAGTCACTTTTCTGTCTCCCTGAACTTGGCTGCTCCTTTCCCTTCTCTTCCTGGAAGGGCTTCCTCTGACTTTGGATGCGGCCCTACCTTGTTGTACTGCATTCAAGTCTCTGTCATCACATGACTGGCCACCAAATGGGGCTCCAGAGACTTTTATTTTTTTTGACATCCTCGGACAAGAACAGCCTTGACATTTTCTATTTGGAGGAGCTATTCTCTTCCTTTGGTGGTCGGGGGGCAGTGGGAGAAACGATGAGAACAGCATAACATAGACTTCTTCAGCTTCCAATAGTTCCTTACCAAGGGTAGTCACTCAGCAGAGATTTTGCTGTCTGCACTGAACAACTGCAAAGAGAGACTGTATTTTTCAGAGTATAAGACACACCTTCTCACCTCCTAAAAGTGGGTGGAAATTTAGGTGCATCATATAGACTGAATACAGGCGTTTTTGCCCTCCAAAGGCCCTCAGAAGCACTCTGCAGTGCTCCGCACAGCCTGATTTCGCCAAAAATGCCCCCATTTTGGGCTCCCAAGCCCTCCACATGTCGTGTTTTCATCCTCCCTGGCCCCCAGAAGCACTTTGCAGGCCAAAAATGGCCACGTTTTTGACCAAAATGGGTGCATTTTTGTCCAAAATGGGCCATGCGGAGCACTGCAGAGTGCTTCTGGGGGCCTCAGAGGGCGAAAACACGATGCGCGGAGGGCTTGGGAAGCCAAAAATGGGGCTGGTTTTGGCAAAAACGGGCCCATTTTTGGTGAAATTGGGCTGTGCAAAGCACTGCAGAGTGCTTCTGGGGGCCTGGGAAGGCGCAAATCCGACGCGTGGAGGCCAAAAACTATTTTTTTTCTTTTTTTCCTCGTGTAAATTTAGGTGCGTCTTATAGTCTGAAAAATACAGTACTTTCTCTAGAACAATCTGTCCCCAAATTGATCCGTCAGGTCTTCCAGCAATATAATGATTGCTAATATAATTGAGTCCATCTGCAGTCAAAACCAGTCATCTACTGCAGGGGCCCCCAAGCCCTGGTCTGCGGATCGCTACTGATCCACGGGCTGTTGGGAAATGGGCCACACAAGCAGCAGGCAAGTGAGCAAAGCTTTACCTGCGCATGCATGCGATCTAGGTTGCACGCATGAAACCATTCTCTCCCCCTCCCCACCTGGTCTGAGGAAGATAATTTTTCTTTGGAAGCCTGTCCATGGAGCCACAAAAGTTGGGGATCGCTGAGTTACTTCACCCACATCTCATATGCATCGACACCATTTCCCAGCTGCTCTTTCTCTTAGAAATGCATTTCTTTCCCCACATTTAACTGGGATCCATCTTTTGGGAAATCCATCATTCTGAGTCCGGAACTCCAGAAAGATGTAGAGCCAGTCTGGTTTCTTCTACGTGAGGAATGTAATGTCCACTTTCATAGTTCAGGAGTATCATTCAAATTTCATCTTTTAATACTAAACTAAAATTCCAAAACGTAAAAATATTGAATATACTGGTAGTTTTGATAATTCTTTGAAGAACCTTGTCAGCTGCCTATTTTCGCTTTCTTTGAAACTTGCTTGCAACTGCCATAACTAGGGGTATTTGGGAGAAGAAGAATGCTGGAGGTGTGAAAGAATATTGTGGGAATTTAGCAGGGGTGAAATCCAGCAGGTTCTGACAGGTTCTGGAGAACCGGTAGCGGAAATTTTGAGCAGTTCGGAGAACCAGCAAATACCACCTCTGGCTAGCCATGGGGGGGCGGGGGGGGATGGAGATTTTGCAATATCCTTCCCCCAGGAGTGGGGAGGGAACGGAGATCTTGCAGTATCCTTCCCCTGCCACGCCCACCAAGCCATGCCCACCAAGCTACGCCCCCAGAACCGGTAGTAAAAAAATTTGGATTTCACCACTAGAATTTAGGAAGTGTGTGTACGTGGTGGGAGGGATTCATTGCTTGGTTGAAATCTTTGCAAGCTGAGGTGACTGCATGCTTCGGGTTTCTTTGCAAAGAGTCATTGCTGAGTTGGTTTGATCTCTTGGTTTTTTTAAAATTGGTTTTCTCAGCCCTCCCTCCTGCTCTCTCTTCTTCCTCCTCTCCCCCTCCTGGCATCCCAACAAGGCTCACGCTCCTTTCTTTGTGCAGCTCTCCAAGTTTGCAAGCCTGCTCCAACCAGGCTTGGAATGGGGGAGGGGAGAAATTACCTTCCCCCTCTTAAGCACTGTGTCCCTGAGACGTTCGTTCTCTAATGGAGCGTTCAAGTTTATTCGTGACATTTATGACCTGCGGTGGGGGGAGGAGGAGGAGGAGGAAGGGTGCTGGGCCGGGCCCGCAGGTGCCCGATATGAGTGATACCAAGTTGGCCATGCCCACCCATTCACATCTCCAGCCAGCCACGCCTACCCAGCCGGACATTCGGGCAGAGAACCGGTTGTTAAATTATTTCAATCCTACCACTGATCCTTGATACTATCCCTCAATTGATGCAGCCTAGGACTGTCATTTGGCTTTTTTGTCAACTGTCTTTTCCTCCTGTTTTACTCATAAACGGGTCTTGTTTTCCAGGAAATGACAAACTTTCTTCCAGATTTTTCTTCCTCTGTCCTTGAATTTCCCTCCCCAGTTTTCCCTTGTTATTCCAGACATCCTGATCCTTGTTCTTGGGGTACTCCTCTATAAACAAATAAATATGGTAGTCAAATATCTCTGTATTTGTTTCTTTTAATCATGGATGATTAATTGTTCTAACTGTCAGGAAATTTCTTCTTAGTTCTAGCTTGCTTCTCTTTCTAATCCTGGTTGTTTTGGTGGACATTTGTTCAGGGAAAGGTCACAAAGCACCAGAAACCCATGTCTGACATCTGTTGATTACAGATTACAGATTAACAGAGTTGGAAGGGACCTTATAGGTCATCTAGTCCAACCACCACAACCCCCGCTCAAGGAGGAGATCCTACACCATTTCCGACAAATGGCAGTCCAATCTTTTCTTGAAAGTCTCAAGTGATGAAGCTCCCACAACTTCCGAAGGCAACTTCTGTTCCTTTGGTTGATTGTTCTCACTGTCAGGAAGTTCCTCCTCATTTGTAGGTTGAACCTCTCCTTGATTTCAGACCACCTTTCCTCCACCCCTGTCATGATTTGGAGACATGATTTCTCCAAATGGTTAGTGAGATGTTTTCAGGACATGAATTGTAAGACCATGAATGCTGGGAAAGAGGAAAAGATTGAAAAAAAAATCTCTAAAAAGTTTCAGAGGTTCCAAATCCTTGTTGTTTTGGTGGACATTTTTCAGGAAAAGTTCCCAGAGCATCAGAATCCCATGTCTGACTTCTGTTGGTTTCAGACCAGCTTTCCTCCACCCCTGCACCTGCTCCTGGAGGCCAGGTGTCGTATAATTGTGAAAATCATGGTTGCTTCTTTCCTTCAAATCCTAAGGGATTTTTGTCAAACCATCATCCCAGGATCCCTGAACGTCGAGAGCAGCCTGCAGCCGAATCTTGCCTGATGCACAGTGAGCCAATATGACTAGGCAGAGATTTAATAGGACGCTTAGATCATGGCTTGCTTGTAAAGCTGTGGTTGCAGTCTAACTTTTTGGGACAGAGCTCCGTTTCCTGAAATGCTACCAAGTTTTGCCATGAGAACAAAACTGCTCCTCCTGCTGTTGCTTCTGCTGCCCACCAGAACCAATGGGAGAAAATGCCCGCTCGACTTCACTAAGGATCGGGATACCGTGTACAATTATTACCGCCCAGGAGATCTCTTGCTTGGAGGGATTGTGACTCTAAGAGCAGGTCAGCTTGGTCCAGCAACCTTTCAGGAGCCTCTCTTGAACCAGCCAATTTTGTAAGTAGGTTTCTAGAGCTGAATTTGTACTCTTATGCATGGAGGAAACTTTCAAGAACACCTAATGTTCCTGTCCATCAGTAATAATCCTCAGGGAAATATTTTCTATTTTGCCTCTTTCGCCTCTGGAAAGAGGAATCTGAGACCAAATTATTCATAATTGTAGTAGCAGTGGTAAGGAGAGAGTTAGAATGGATCACCAAAGTTATTAATCTCACATCCTGCTCAACTGCAAGATCTGATAAAACACTGAATTTATATTTAGAATATAATATGATATGATATGATATGATATGATATGATATGATACGATGGGATGGGATGGGATGGGATGGGATAGGGGTGGAGTGGAGTGGAGTGGAATGGAATGGAATGGAATGGAATAGAATAACATTAGAATAGAATAGAATAGAATAGAATAGAATAGAATAGAATAGAATA